>PYXC01002821.1:4462500-4650000 GCA_015244755.2 Tenualosa ilisha
TCTCTGTCTGTCTTTCTCTATCTCTCTCCCTTTTGTAAACCCATCCTAGCCTAAGGGCGTATAACACACATCTGAAAGCATCCGTCAAACATCAGAGCTGGCTGCGGCTGAATGGAAGTACGCCCCTGCTATATTCCCTCTGAGTTCAGCCAAGACGCCTCTCTGAGTTGGGAGCTTTCTCGTCCGGTCGCTCGTCAGTGCTGGATGAGGTGCACTTTGTTCACCAGGGGTGAGGTCACACACCGCTAGTGAAACACACTGGTCTTGTTTACAAGACCTGTTGGAAGCAGAACTGGTCCGCCAGCAGGTTATTTGCAGTGAGTAAAGCAGCAGGCCTCAGCTGTGCCGCTGATGATCCCACTGAAGCGTAGTGTCATGTCTGCTCCTCTGTCCCGTCAGACAGTGGTCATGGGTGAGTGATTGACACCAGCACGATGATCACGGCAATGTATTCCACAACACTTCCCATGTGGAATAAGGAGTACTGACAGCGCTTGACTCTGTAGTGATAGACCGTACAGTTCGCCGGTGTGCTTTGATTACGCTCCACACACGTGTGCGGTGTGGGTGTACGTTTGACACGTCGTAGGGTGTGTGCGTGCGTGTGTGTGTGTGTGCGTGCGTGTGTGTGTGTGTGTGGTGTGTGTGTTCAACACCTCACAGGATTCATGTCTCTCAGGTTCTTTGTCTGCTGTCATTCTGATAATGCAGAACTGATCAGGACTTGCCTGTGTTTTGAAGAAGCTCCAGCACAGGAGCTGAAGAAGCTCATTGTGTGGATTTGCTGGCTGCTTCCATTGTACACCATGTTTTTGTGCGTGCATGTGTGTGTGTGTGTGTGTGTGTGTGCGTGTGTTTGTGTGTCTCGACAGAAATTAGACAGAAGTGAAAGTTGGAGCTGGAAGTTTTTTTTTTTTTTGGTTGGGGGGTGGTTTGTATGTGTGATTGGCTGCCATGTGACCTGGGTCCACAGCGCGAGGCTGCTGTTCCCCCTCCGGGCTCTCCCAGACAGAGTGCAGCCGGGGCATCCAGGCAGCGCGGCCAGACGGTGCAGACTAAGGGGCCCCGGGGCTCAGTTTTAGGGGTGGCGGTGCTGTTTGGGTTGGGGGGAGGCGGAGGCGGAGGTGGTGGTGGTGGTGGTGGTGCGTGTCTGCAATGGAGGCTCGGACAGCCTAGCCGCAGTGTGTCGTGCCCATGCACATTTTAAATAGGGGCCGCATTCCTGCCTGCCTGCCTGAGTGCTTGTGCTAGTGGGCTGCCTGCCTCCCGCATCTTCCTCCCTTCTCTCTCTCTCTCTCTCTACCTCTCTCTCTATCTCTCTACCTACCTCTCCGTCCTCACATCACCTGAGTGGAGATTTTTCCTTTTTTTTTTTTTCTTTAGCTCTGCACCAGACAGATGAGTCAGGCTGCCAATGCCACCCCTCTCTTTCTTTCGCTCTCTCTCTCTTTCTCTCTCTCTCTTTCTCCCCCTCTCTTTCTCTTTCTCCCTCTCTCTCTCTCATTCCATCTCTCCTTCTCCATCTCACCCTGCCTGAAATGCAGTGCAGAAGTGTGTGTTCCAGACTGTGACTTGGCAGCCTAAAGGGACAGGGACTGAATGCTGCCAGAGACACAGCCCCCCCAGACTGAATGACTGACTGACTGTGTGTGTGTGTGTGTGTGTGTGTGTGTGTGTGTACGCATATGTATATGGGTATTTGTCCCCAGAGCCTGTGTGTACATGTGTATGGATGCATGTGTCTGTCTTTGCATCTGTGTGTATGTGTGTGTGTATGTGCAAAGACTGTGTTCTCAAATAAGGGGGAAGTCAACAGTTTTTGGTAGTCGGCTCAATCAGCAGTCTTGAGCAGCCTGGAGACACTTGTCAAAAACAACTTTTTGTAAAAAGGTCTGAAAAATCCAAGGCTTTCATATTGCTGTTCTCTCTGTGTGTGCGTGCGTGCGTGTGTGTGCTTATGCGTGTGTGTGCACACTTGATGATTGGATGGGAGTGATGGAGGAGTGTTAGGTCTGAGATGGGAGTTAATTGGCTGACGACTCACCTGCTGTGTGTGTGTGTGTGAGAGAGAGAGAGAGAGAGAGAGAGAGAGTGAGTCTAGGCCTCTGGGCACAGCCAGACACTGCAGGCAGACAGGCGTCTGCACTGACTGCTGATGAAGTGTTTACTGAGAAAGCGGGAACATCAGCTGCACGTGCTCCTCAGAGAGCAGGAGAGAGAGAGAAAGAGAGAGAGAGAGCAAGGAAGGGAGGGAGTGTGTGTGTGTGTGAGAGAGAGAGAGAGAGAAAGAGAGGGAGAGAGGTTGTTTTTGTTTCAGACTTGTAGTTGGGCAGGCTGCTTTAGCAGTTTGTTTTTCCCCTCAGTTTGTGTCAGGCTTGCCAGGCTCATGTGCTTTTGCGGTTTTCCATGGACTCACTGTGTGAGTGTGTGAGTGTGTGTGTGAGTGTGTGTGTGTGTGTGTGTGTGCACGTGTGCATTGTGGTGATCTGATGATGCATACATAACATAGGGTCCTAAAGGAAAGAGAGTGAAGGAAGAGATAAGTGTGTGTGTGTGTGTGTGTGTGTGTGTGTGTGTGTCTGCTCCATCATGCCCACACAGGAGAAGGTCGAGCAGCTGTCTCGCCTAGGCTTGCCTTCTTCTTCGTCCACCATAGCAGTTTCCATAGAAACGAGCAGACAATTCCCCCGTCCGTCCGCCTCCCGCCCGCCGCTGGTCTGAGGGTACAGTGAGGGGGCTGCTCAGAGCTGGCCAGACCTCCATGCACACACACACACACACACAACACACACAAACACGGACTTATACACACATGGGCCGGTTTACACATCAAAATATGTACACGGACACACTGACACATGCATATCGTTACTCACATGGACAGGGATACACACACACACGATGAACACATGATGAACATAAACACACACACACACACACACACACACACACACACACACACACACACATACACACACACGGGATGACCTACGGGAGAGGGGGGAGGACTGAAGTTGTGTGAAGATGGAGAAGTAGGAAAAGTGATGGAGAGTGTAGAAAGTGAGGGAGTGGGAGCAGTAGAAAGAAATGATGGAGTGATGGATTGAAGAGTGGATAGTAAGGGAGAGTGGAGAGAGAGAGAGAGAGAAAGGGCAGAGAACAAGTAGAGGGGAGAGAAGCTATTTGGTGGACATGCTATATTTTTCAGTCACCACACATTATGCAATCAGGAGGGGGTGTGAGAAACCTGTTCACCTTAGTACATCTCAAGACAACACACTCCAACTCTCTTCCCAGCCCCAAACTAGACAGAGTGTGTGTGTATGTGTGTGTGTGTGTGTGTAGGGGGCACTTTGTGTGTGTGTGTGAGAGAGAGAGAGAGAGAGAGAAATAGAGGAGAGAGAGATAGAGAGAGAGAGACTTTGTGTGAGAGAGAAAAGGGATCAGTACTACCCTGTGCCTCTCCCTCTGCCTGTCTTCCCTCGTGATCTCCAGGTGTTATGTAACTCACTCTCCCTCTCTCTCTCACTCTCTCTCCCTGACACATGCACACACACACACACACACACACACACACACACACACACACACACACACACACACACACTTTTTGTGCTCTCTGAGGGGGAGCTGTTTTGATGGCAGCCGTCTGGTTCCTACCTCCAGCTTTGATTCTCTCCTTCCCTCCTCCTGAAGGCTTTGCTGTTCTCTCTGAATAATTGGAGCAATTAAACCAGTTTATGCCGCTTATGTAAAAACTCCCCCATGTGAATATACTTATCAACTGACACACTTTAAAAAAAGACAGACGCTCTCTGGCACAGCTTTTGGGCTCTGCAGAGAAATCCACCAAGCTGGATGCATTTATTACATTCTCATTTATTGTAGGGCTGTGGAAGAGATCTAAGTCTAGTCATATATAGTGCCAATTTGCAAACTTGAAGAAACGCATCAATTAGCAACATTGTTGAGGCTCTTTTGTTTGTAGCTCTTGTAGGTGTCATCTTCAGGTTGACAATGATTCTGTGTTCATGGGAAGGACACACATGCCTGTCATTTCCACTAGCTGTGCGACTTGTGCGTAGTGGTTTTGTGGTTAGGAAAGCAACCACCATGAAAATTGCTAGTTGCTAGTTAGCAAATTTTCAAGTGTCCAGGCTTTTGGGGTTGATGTTGTTTTGGAGTGTGTGTGTTTGTGTGTGTGTGTGTCTATGTCAGTGAGTAGGTCTCTCTGTGTGTACTGATTGCCTAGGTAACACTTAGCACACAATGGTTTTTACCCTGCGTGCTAACATGCCTATCTCCCATGTTGTGGATTTAGGTGCATTTTTGGTTCTCACAACTGTATTGATCCACTCACCCTGGAGTTCGCCCTGGGACTGCTCAGCTGGCCCGGAATGAGAATAAACAGTACTGTAGTCACAGATAGGGCTGTTTACTTTGATAGCACTCTATCCTATGCTAATACAGTGGCCTGCATGTCTGACACTAATCCTGCAGTGTGCTTTCTTGAGTAGTTCAGGGAGAAAAGGGAATGGGGCGGGGGTGTAATGTAGACTAGCTTGGTTTAATTCGTTGCTTGGGGCTGTTCATCATTTCACATGAAGCTCCTGCTCCAAACACTGTGGCCCTGTGGGTCCCTCCGGGTTCGCTATTTCTGGGTCAGTGGAGCCTGTGTCGGCTGACAGAGGGCAAAGGTCAACCTCATATCTTCTATCCGCTCTCCTCCCTCAGGGTACCGTGCTGAGGCGGATCCTCCTGACCCGCTACTTTGGGAATCAGCGCCTCCCCTCCAAGTCCGACTCCAGCGCATCCGGGGCCTTCAGCAAGTCATCCTCTGGAGGTGAGAGAAAGAGAGTGAAAGAAAGAGACCAAGCGACCCAAAAAAAAAGCGAGATAGATACAAATTAAAAGACAGAATCAGAAAAAAATGTGGGGCAAATCCTGTAATCTTATTCACTGCTGTAAACCCCTCAGTCAGTTGATTTGCGTAAAAGCCCTTTGTGTTTGTCACCATCATAAGTTAATGTGAATCATGTGTGACTGTTGTCGCGTTGGCAGCCGAAGTCACTTTTGTTCGGCCTTTCCAGTCACACCCCCCTTGACTTAATGCAGCTATTTGTCACATATGGCTGTTAACAGCCTAAAAGGCCTTTGTGTTGGTCCAGCAAAAGTGGAATGGGGAAAAAAAAAAAAAAACAGCAGGAACTCTATTGATAGACTTAAGTGTTCTGTCACTTGTGGTTTTTGTCACTCTCTGAAAGTTCATGTACTGTAGAATGGTTCTATACGAAATTGATTCATCAGGCTTCATTAAATGCACCAGTAATAGTCTATTCATCATGGCAAGGCAGTGAGAGTGTGTTTGCATTAGTTGAAATGTCAGCCATGCGGACAGTGACTGGGAGGGAGAGGCATCGATTGTCCGGCCGTGAGCATTCACCGATGCCATTAAGCATGTGGCAAAGCGGAGTGGAATGCTCCAAATGGACCTTGAACGGAGTGGATGAACTTAGTGCGAGTGCTGTAGAGTGATGGCTAATGTTGTCACTGGCACCAGATCCCCCCCCTCCTCCTGGGGGTTGGAAATGTCCTCTTCTCTCCTCTCCTCCCCTCTCCTCACCTCTCCTTTCCTTTCCTCTCCTCTCCTCCCCTCTCCTCTCCTCTCCTCTCCTCTCCTCTCACCTCCCCATACCACCACCTCCCCTTCCCCCGCTCCTCTCCTCTCCTGCCGTGACGCTCCGTTCCCATCTGCCTCGATTCCTTGATTGTTTCCCGAGGCGTCTAATCAACCCCTTCAGGAGTGCAGGGAGAGTGGATACAGATGCACAGGAGTTTGATTCTCACCTGAAATAGGAAGGCCAGCAGGGGTTTCAGACATCTAGAGTCAAAATGGTCTTGATTCATGATGATCTCGATTAACGTACGCTAAATCACAGCACTGACCTCTGACAGAATCACCCTTCCTCCATAGCGCAGGTACATAATGTTAGTGCAGCAGTGTTTGTGTGTGCTGGACAGTGAATGACACAGAGAAGATGTTAGCATTAGCATGCACTAGGCAGTAGGGTTGCTTGAGGGATGCTAGATAGTGTGGTGTGTTCACAGGGGGATCCCCGGGCCAGGACCATGACAGACCGGGCTCCAGCATAATAGACATCCAGGAGCTGCTGGAGAGCGTTGGCACCTCAGAGCTGGTCATCGATCTCATCGTCAGCACCAAGAACGACCGCGTGTTTGAGGAGAGCATCCTACTGGGCATCTCACTACTCCGAGGAGGACTCGCCCTTATCCAGGTACAGCGTGGGTTTGGCCCCAGAGACAGATATAGAGACAGAGACAGGGGACACGTGCTGCTGTCTGACAGCAATGTCTCTCACTTGTATGTTTAAGCATATCCAAATTGTCATGGAAGGTTAAGGTGAATCCAGCATGATTATAAACTTCTACTGATGTTGTCAACTATTGTTGATGAATCTTAGTATAACTGTGTGCATAGCGGTCTGATTGTTTATTTGATTAATTTGTAAATCTGACTGATTGTATTTGTAATTCCTCCAGTTGGACTCCTGTTTGTTTTGCTGTGAAACTTCTGTCATCATATTTGTTTTGTTTTGTTTTGTTTGTTTATTTCTTCCTTCCCCCCTGCTTAGAATTCCTTCTACGCCCAGCTGTACAAGCAGAAGAAGTCGGAGCGTTTCTTCAAGGTGTTCTACGACCGCATGCGGCTAGCGCAGCTGGAGATCCGCGCCACCGTGTCGGTCAACACGTTCGAGCTGAGCAGCAGGAAAAGAGACGAGGACGCCAAGGACTCCGGGATTAGACACAAGAAGCAGGGTCAGCCACCGTCACCACACGCTCTCTCTCTCTCTCTCTCTGTCTGTCTCTCTCTCTCTTTCTTTCTCTCTCTCTCTCTCTTACATATGTAGGCCCAAGTGATGGGGTTGGGTGGGGAGGTGGAGGTTAGGAGATGAAGCTCCAAGATTCACCCGTCCTGCTGCCCTTCTCCAGAATGTTTTTGTTTAGATCTTGTATTGTTCCTGTGCTGTTTCATACTTGTGGTTCTTTGTTTCTCCTCTCTGACTTGTGGCGCTAAAACCTTTGGGCTTGGGCAGGTGCAGTGGTTTCTGCCCCCCCCCCCCAACAATTTGACCCTTCTGTTCTCCCCTAACACTTCCACCCCAACAGCCCCCCCACCCGCCCCCAGTCCCCCCAACCACCCACCCTCCATCCCTCCATTCCTCACATTCCTCCTGCTCCTTTGTTCTCAGTGGGGTTGGAGGGTGTGGGAAACGACACAGCAGTTCGGTAGGAATGCACATGGCCTGGCCCTGCATGTGCCCGCTGAACCAAATGAACTGTCAGAAAACATCACAGGGAATAAAGGTGTCTTTTGGGGGAAAAAAGTCCTGTGTTATAAAAAGCCTAGGGAGGATGTGAAACAGAATGCTGTGGGTAACTGACTGATGTAATGATTTAATGACACCAACAAGCATCCCATGAATAGAGAAACACAATTGATGGTGGAGGTACTGTGTGTGTGTGTGTGTGCGTGTGTGGTGTGCGTGGTGTGTGTGTGTGTGTGGTGTGCGTGTGCGTGTGTGTGGTGTGTGTGTGCGTGTGTGCGTGTGTGCGCGCGCGTGAGAGAGAGAGAGACGGAAAGAGAGAGGGCGAGCGAGAGAGTGTGTTTGTCAGTGGTTCAACTGCTCCTTGCCCACTGCACGTGTCCCATGTCACAGATCATATGAGGGCCAGCATCAAAGGCCCATTGTGCAACAAGTGCTTGTTTACGAGAATCGCTGGCCTGATGCGGGAGAGAAACTCTCCAGTCTGTTTTCGTGCCTCTCACCAGGGGCCCAGCAAATGGAATAGCTCAACCCAAGGTTTTATAAGGACTTATTTTAGCCAGCAGTGGCCATTTAAAAATAAATAGAGACCTATGCTACTGATTATACTGTTTACTCTTGCTTTGTGGACCTGTGCTAGCATGTCTATTAGGGAAAATTCTGTTTATTGTCGCTTTCATGAACATTAAAATGGAATGAAATTACCTTGTGTATTTCCTAGACAGGGTTTAAATGGAGCCAGATAGGTCTTAATCCAGATTAGCTAGTCAAGCCTAGTGTAACCTCGACTTGATTCAGTCTGAACTGCAAGGTCCTGAACTGAAGGCTATGGTGCTACACTGGATTAGTCAAATGAGATGACAAAATTTCACTGAGCATGGGATCCTGCTACTGTCCCAGAAATGCACCTGAAATGTTGTTCTGTTTTCTTGGAAATTCAACATTCTTCTCTAAATAGGATCAAGATTCTCCAAAACAGGGATTAGCACTCTGTCTGTGGGTCATATGAGGAAAACTGCTGACAGAATCTGCATATCTTAAATGCAGGAAAATGTTTGGTGGTTGAAATTTGCCAGGAGCCACAATAACAGTTTTTTTTTTTTTGCACTGCCTGTGCAGCCAATTCTGTGTGTTTGCCTACTGCTATATGATTTGCCATCTGAAATCATTTGTTGCACTGAAATGGTAATCTGCCTCATGAATTGTATGGAATCCCCCCATAATGATTTTCTATTTCATAGGAAGAGTGATAATGGCTTACATCTTGATGATGAGTGCTTCTCTGTCAGTTCAGTACAAAGACCACCACCAGCCATAGTCCAAATAATCAGTTGCAGTTCTCAGACAAACTAAATCTAAATCTCATTCCTTGTCAGCTGTGTTGCTAATCTCTCACCTTGCAATCAGATTTTTAATGTGTTGCTTTTATTGTTCCTGGAACAATTTCAGTCGACAATTCAGAATTGCAGTTCATCTCTGTTCTGTCTAGTGGAGAAAATATGTTGTCTTATATTTAAATTCTTCTTTTTTTCCCTCATTCGCTCTCTTTCCTCCTTTCTTTTTTCTCTTTCTCATTCTCTCTCTTTCTCTTTCTCTCTCTCTCTCTCTCTCTCTCTCTCTCTCTCTCTCTCACACACACACACACACGCATGCACATGCACACACACACACACACACACACACACACACACACACACCACTCTATCCCAGCAGGACGAGACTCTCTCCATCTGAAGGAGGACATGAGGGGACAGCTCAAAGAGGCCTCCTCTGCTACCTCCAAGGCCTACAGCACCATCCGCAAGGAGCTGGATCCGGACCTGGAGCTGGTGGGTTCAGGCGGGGAGGTGTCGGACCCTGAGGAGGAGCTAGAGGAGACCCAGATGAGTGCGCCCATCAAGATCATGCAGCCCATCCTGCGCTTCCTCCAGCTGCTCTGCGAGAACCACAACAGGGACCTGCAGGTCAGGACCACCACTGACAAATCACAGCGTTGAGTCACTTGTCATTCGTACAGTATATATACTTAATGTAATATATACTTATTTATTAATTATATAACCATGTGATACAGCACATACACACGAATTATGTTATATGTGATAGTCAATGCATGTAAAGATAGAGAGGATGTTCATGATGTTAATGTTATATCGTAATTTCTTGTTATTTTGAAAAGATGACTGTGATGACTGTCATGGTTGTTCAAGGTGAGAGAAAGAGTGGAAATGGTCCAGTGCTCTACTGATGGAAGTATCTTTTGATTGTCCTTAATGACCCGCAGAACTTCCTGCGCAACCAAAACAACAAGACCAACTACAACTTGGTGTGCGAGACACTGCAGTTTCTGGACTGCATCTGCGGCAGCACCACAGGGGGCCTGGGCCTGCTGGGCCTCTACATCAACCAGAGGAACGTGGACCTGGTCATCCAGACCCTGGAGACCATCACTGAGTACTGCCAAGGGCCCTGCCACGAGAACCAGGTGCCCAACCGACACCGCCACTCTAAAGAAAGCCCCCTAGCTGCCATTAACACACATCCTTATCTCGAGCGTTAGAAGTCTAGATGAGATAGATACCAGATTAAGTGAAGGAACCCGGACAGATTAAGAGAAGGAACCCGGACAGATTAAGAGAAGGAACCCGGCCGGCCGGGCTGCCTAATTGAGGGAGAAGTCCACGTTGAGGTGAAGATGTGGATGCAGTTTTACGAATTTATTTTTTATTTAAATTATTTTTTATGAAAGTGGACCTGTTCTCCTCGGGTCACGAGCGCCTGTCTGACGACGGCACAAATCCAGGAAGCGGTCCCTCTTTAAGAGGATGTGTAAAGAGGATGCTTCGGTGCGCTGGGACACTGTGGCTGTCTGTTCACTGCTGCCCTAGTGCTCTGTCCCAGTTTCTCCACACTCACCCTCCCAACACTAGCAAGACCTTGCACACACACACACACACACCCAACACAGGGCTGTGTGGGGAGGGAGGATTTAGTGTGGCGGCACATGGACTGATGATAGTGGGCAGATGACTGTAGATGCCACATCATGCTATCAGACTATGGTTAATGCAACATTATACAGCAGGGAGAGAGAGAGTGTGTGTGTGTGTGTGTGTTTGAAAGAGTTGAAAGTGTGTTTTGATGTTTTCTTCATTTCTCCTTGCCTAGACCTGCATAGCCAAGCATGAATCCAACGGCATTGACATCATCATTGCCCTTATCGTCAATCCCATCAATCCCTTGGGCAAGCACAGGCTGGACCTGGTGCTACAGCTGAAGGTAGTACTGCACGCCACACACACGCACGCAGGTGCACACACACACACACTCACTCTCACGCACACACTCACACACACAAATATTTGGCATTTTTGTTGTCCCACACAGAACAACGCGTCCAAACTGCTACTGGCCATCATGGAGAGTCGGCGTGACAGTGAGAACGCTGAGGAGATCCTGGACAAGATGAGACCCCATGAGCTGGTGAGTAGGATGGACCACTGGACTATACTGACAGGACATCCGGAGCACGTGCTCCAAATCATCTCATGTGTACGCTGTAGTTTCATGTGTGTACATGCCCTGAGCTGATGCCTTGAGTGTTGAGATAAGACACACAGTGATGTGTCAGTGTCAGTATCGGTGGGGGTGGGGTTGTTTTAGTGTGGTTTGAGCTGGGTAAAGTGGTGGCCTCTGCTCTGCCCTGCCCTGCCCTGCTCTCCTGCTGCAGGTGGATGTGATCAAGGAGGCGTACCAGCAGGGGGTGGAGAACGAGGAGGAGGAGGAGCTGAGCGGAGACGGCATCCGCTCCAAAGACGTTGGCCACAACATCTACATTCTCGCCCATCAGGTAGGAGCACACACACACACACACGCACACACACACACTGGGGTGAGCCCCCTGAGTGGGAGCAGAGAGGCTGTAATAGGCTGTGGTGTGTGAAGTGAGACGGTGAGAGAGACTGAGGTCAGTGTAGATGTCCAGATGCTATTAAACAACAACAGTGTCAGACACACACACACACACACACACACACACACACACACACACAGACACACTATTTTGGACCATTTGGTGTTGGTGGTGACATTTCATTGACCATTCTTCCCCAAAGGAAGGAGGAAGGGAGGGACGGAGATGTGGCACTAATGAGTGTGTTGTCCTTGTGACCACGACACACTGCATGCAATACAATACAATGACCCAAGTTAGCTTGTTTTTCTTCTCTAAGGAGGGTGTCCAGGAATTTCAGCCAATTTCTCACAGTCGCTAACTACCCTTTACCCTCAGGCTGGGTGTCTAAAACCTCAGCTCTAGCCTGTGGTATGCTGCTGTCACATAGCTTGACACCAAGGGTCCAACTCTGCTACATATGATAGCCAATGAGGAATCAAGAGTGTGAGAATCTTGCTAGGCTGTAGAGATCCGTAGTGCCGTACAGCTCTTTAGTGTTCTTTCCTACTGCCTGGGATGTTATCACTCATTCATGAGCTCATTAAATTCTAATGAGCCCCTATCCTGGGTTATGTCATCTGTCTTTTAGAGGATTAGTCCTCATTTCACCATCATCAGTCAAACATTCATTTTTTACAAAGGGAATAGTTATGGGGGCACGGAGGGTTTAATAAGGGCATATTAGATTAGTGCTGGGATGTTATCAAAACTTCCCTGAGCCACTATATGTGTCAGTCTACGTCTGACATTTAACACTGACTGTCATAAATGCCTGTATTTAATAATTTACTTCAATGCACAATGCACGTCTTTCTCACAACTACATGTTACAGCAAAGGTTGCCACTTAATAACAGAAGTTGGTTGCCAGCTAGTGTCACAGTGGCTTTCTGTTTCCCACAGCACAGGCATGTGCGTGCGCACACACACACACACACAGAAAAGTAACCTAAATGTCTCCCCTAACAAAAAAAAAGTAATGTGTAACATATACACATATATTCACTCTCACAGGTATACATTAACACGTCTATACCCAGCGAGATACCTCCTCATCTTTTATACTGCGTGCCTATGACTCATGACTGCAACGCAAATCATGAAAACACACACACACACAATTTCACTTACATCTCACTGAAGTGTTCAGTGTTCACACTCTCAATTATATTTATGGGTAAAGTTGATAGTTGGCCTCTGGGCGATGGTTTTGTCTGACATGCATAGCCCTTAGGGGGATTAGTCAGCCAGTCTGAGCCCTGAGTCCCCTCCCCTCCCCTCTCCCCCCATCTTCTCTCCTCTCCTCTTCTCTCGTGCCCACCACCCTCTGCCCCCCCTACCCCCTTTTCCTCCACGTGAGGAACATAAAATAGGCCCTCGAGGCGCTGAAAAGTCTCCACTGAATTGTGAGCACAGTCAGAGATGGAAAAGTACCAGTAATTTTATGCTTTCTGCTGGTCCTGTCATTCAAAACACTTCTTCACCTCTTTGAAAGAATTTGCTTTTGCTTATAGTTGTAAACAATTTGTATCACTGCCTGTATCAATTTGTATCATGCCTGGGTCAAGTAAGTAAGTGGTAAGTAAGTAAAAATGTATTTCTAGAGCACATTTAAGCATAGTTTACACTGACCAAAGTGTTGTACAGAGTATAAAGAAAATTAAATTGATACAGAATATACAAAAAAAAATATACGTAATATATAAACGCAAAACAAAAGATATAAGTTGGCAGCAATGACTGACATGACAGGGCAAAACAGTTCAAAAGTAGTGAATGCTAATGTGAAAAGGTGTATTTTGAGCTTTGTTTTAAAGACGGTGATAGAGGGGGAATTTCTAATGTCAGGTGGCAGAAGGTTCCACGGCCGAGGACCAGCAACCGCAAAAGCTCTTTCACCTTTTAGCTTAAGGCAGGACAGGGGGACATAAAGAAGACTTTTAGCTTACGGCAGGACAGGGGGACATAAAGAAGACTTTTAGCTTAAGGCAGGACAGGGGGACATAAAGAAGACTTTTGGTTTAAGGCAGGACAGGGGGACATGAAGAACACTTTTGCAGGAAGACCTACAAGACCTGGGAGCCTCATGGGGAAGAATGACAGCAGCTGTATAGTTGGGGTCCAGGCCATGAAGAGCTTTAAACACCATTAACATGGTCAAACGTTGTTGATGAGTCCAAAAAGAGCACTCATCACAATTTAGCCATTTATAAACCTTAGCTCCCTTAACCTCACTATTAATAAAGTTCAGCAAAGATACAAATTGCTTGTGAAATGTTTGTTTTTTAAAATGTATTTACTTTACATGCTTTTTGTGCTTTTAAATTCAATAGACAGATTCAGTAATGTTTTGTCTTGGTGGTTAGCAGAACTCGCAGAATGTGGTTGTGAAATTCTTTGTAAGGAGATTAAAAATACACAGCACACCACAAGCCCCCACTTTAACCCAGACACCAGCGGAAGAGTCTGCGAGGCTTCCTGTGACACTTCACACTTCTAAAATAGACAGACAGACACTCCATGCTTTGTTTGTATTTATTGATTTGCTTCATTTATCTTCTGACATTTGGGGTCGGCATTTGTTGGACTTTTGTAGTTTTGCAGTTAAGATTTGTTTGGATTTTTTAATGACCGTCTCAGTCATGTGGTTTGTTTTAGTAAATGATAGTAAATGATGTCCAAGTGTATTATAGTTTAGTATTTAGCAGCATGTAAATGATGAGTCCCAGATGCCTTGTGCCTCTTGTTTGGTGTTTGGCTCATAAAGTCAACTTTCACCCCATGACATCAGTCTGTGTAATGATGACTTGTCATGAGGTTTTCACACACACACACACACACACACACAAACACACACACATACGCTCTCACACACTCACGCAGTCACACATACAATCACACACCTCCAGTGCATGCAGTCCTCCCACTGTATCCAGTTCAGCTAACAGAAGTGCTGTGACGTGCAGCAGCCTCCCATTCCCTCCCCTATGACTTGGAGTCCCATGACCCTGCCTGCTCAGGCCCTCCCCAGCTCATGTGTTACTCAGCCTGCTCACAGCTCAGCTGCCTGGGCCTCTCACCAGCCCGTGTCCATGTCAGGTGCTGCGGCGCATGGGAGGAGGACATTGCTGTGGTGGAGGAGGAGGAGGAGGAGGAGGAGTGCCCTGTAGGAGTCATGGCAGGACTGAGCACTCGGCATGCAGGCAGCAGGTCTGGGTCTTTGGGCCCGAGGTGAACCTCTGTGTGCCTGGGAGGGTCGTTTGTGTGTGTGTGTGGTGGTGGTGGGGTGTTCACCCGTGCACCACTCTCCCACTCTGCCCTCTTTGGATGGGAAAGGTGATTCGTCATAGCTCAGCGACCCGACTCCACTCCTCCACTCCTCCACTCCTTCTCTCCCTCTCTACTCACATCACCTCTGTCTCATCTCTCTCTCTCCACTGGGGCCTTCAGTGCTCATACTACTACTGCGCCTTGTCAAGAGACATGACCACCCAAAATAAACAAATAAACTATAGATCATTTCAGCTGTAAAAGTGTGTTTGTCCTGATGATGCAAAGAGTTTGTCATTCGTGCTCTTGATTGCAGTTGTCGCGACACAAGAAGATCCTGCAGCAGAGCCTGAAGCCGGGAGCTGAGAGTGAGGGAGAAGGATGCAATGATGCCCTGTCATACTACGCCAAGCACACCGCTCAGATAGAGGTACAGCCCCACTGCTTCCCGCACTCTCACATACAGGAAGGACATAAGTCCGTTTTGGTTTGGTCCGCTGACGTTTTGTCCATGCCTTGTCAGATTGTCCGTCACGACCGGAGCATGGAGCAGATCGTGTTCCCGGTGCCCAGCATCTGTGAGTACCTGACGGAGGAGTCCAAGACGCGCGTCTTCACCTCCACTGAAAGGGATGACCAGGGCAGTAAGGTCAACGACTTCTTTCAGCAGTTCGACAACCTCTACAATGAGATGACGTGGCAGAAGAAAATTCGCAGTAAGCCAGAGACGTCTCGATCATGGTCATGTAAAGTGTGCTCACCTGCAGAGTACATACCCAGGGATTTTAACGTGTGTGTGTGTGTGTGTGTGTGTTTGTGTCTGTCTCCCACCCCCCATCTCTGTCTCCCTGTCTGTCTCCTGTAGACAACAGTCCTCTGTTCTGGTTCTCGAGACACATCTCTCTGTGGGGCAGCATCTCATTCAACCTGGCTGTGCTGGTCAACCTGGTGGTGGCGCTCTTCTATCCTTTTGGAGACGATGACGACGAAGGTGAAGAGTTTGACTCATTCATTCATTTCATCGAGTGAGACTACATGGTCTCCTGCTCTTTGGTCCCATAAGTCTATGGTGTTCAATAATATTTCATTCATAATTGCCTTCGGATATTTACACATAGCCCTAGACCAGTGTTGATACTGTCAAACATGTGTTGATTTAACACTTGTATACAGTATAAATATTTTTTCTTTGTGTGTGTGTGTGTCTGTGTGTGTGTGTGTACGTGTGTGTGCAGGGGTCCTCTCCCCCTTCTGGTCCATCCTGCTGTGGGTGGCGATGGCCGTGAGCACCGCCATGCTCTTCCTGCTGCCCAGGCCCGTGAACATACGGGCCTTCCTCCTGTGCGGCATCCTGCGCTCTATCTACACGCTGGGCCTGGGCCCCACACTACTGCTGCTGGGCGCTTCCAATGTAAGGAGGCCCCTCCACCCCACCCAACCTCCATCAGCTACAACCAGTCCCCTGCAACAGATTAGACACACCACTGCCACTCTCCACTGGAGTCTAGAGAATGAGGCTTTTTCACTGACATAACATGGCTTTGTAAAGGATGTACTCTACTCTACCATATTGGTTGTTCTGTATAATACTCTCTGGAGTACTCCTTTTTTAATGTTTCATGACATTGTTTAGTAGTAGTGGTAGTAGCAGTAGTTGTAGTAGTTTTAGTAGTAGTAGTAAACAATGCAGGCAGAAAGCCATAAGACTCAGTGCACTCTTATTGAACCCTCTGGTTCCATGATGGTTTTCATGTTGTGAAACCCAACACCAGATTTCAGCGAGTGTATCATTGCCTGCTTCCTCAATCTCGCTTTGTGTTGGCCCCGTATGAGGAAATATGGAGAGTCCCTGATAAATCTGTGATACAGTCTGTCAACCAGCATGAGTGTTAACATGTTTGGTAGTGTGGGCGTCTTGTCACCATGGCTCCTGCCACCCATAAGCCCCCAGAAGGGACTGTCCTGGAGCCGCCCCCGCCTCTGATCCAGTTGGGTGCTCTGCACTGCCAATCACTGGGTTGTAGTTCAGCCAAGAGCTATAGATGCAAGCAATATATTCTCAGACTTGGTCGGTCAGGGGCTTTTGTATTGAACTGTGTGCGTGCGTGCGTGCGTGCATGTGTGTAATGAATAGCCTCTTAAGTGTAACTGACGATCTGCTAGCCGCATGCGAGTGATCACCAGCTGACAGAGTCTGATTACTTCATTCCATCTCATGTTCTGCCTTCTCTCTCGCTCTGTCTGTCTGTGTCTTTCTCTCTTTCTCTTTCTCTCTGTCTCTCTCTATCTCTCTCTTTCTCTTTCTTTTGTCTCTCACCCATAGCTGCTGAATAAGATTGTGTTTCTGGTGAGCTTCATTGGCAACCGGGGGACTTTTCCACGCGGCTACAAAGCAGTGGTGCTGGACATGGCCTTCCTGTATCACATGACCTACGTCGTGGTGTGCATGCTGGGCCTGTTTGTGCACGAGTTCTTCTACAGTTTCCTGGTAAGGGCCTCCCAGAGGCCTCCCCACCCTCCTCAGCCCTCCTCATCAAGTCTTGGCCTGTGTGTTTGTATCTCTGTGTATGTGTGTGTATTTGTGTATTTGTGTGTGTGTGTGTGTGTGTGTGTGTGTGTGTGCGCATTGATAGGGGCCAAATCCCCTCAATCATGGCCATCAAAGAAATGCCCAAGATCGTGCTTTGATGTCCTCTCTCTCTGCTGGGAGTGCAATGATAGCATTCTCAATAGGTTGAGCTGCGTTTTAGTTGGAAGCATGCAGGCGATGACAGCAGGTTCTGGCAGAGCCAGGCTGCTCAATGAATCCAGTTGTTCAAGTGAAAGCTGCAGCACTTGTACGCGTGCTCTTTTTGAAGGGTTGGAGGGTTAATACTGGAATACTGAAACAGGAGAGTGCAGACGTGTTTCACGTGGGCTTTTTGAGAAAGAAAATCAGACAATGGGCATCACAACAAATGCATCACCAAGACAAGACTCACTTTTCTGATTGAAGGCCGTGTGTGTCTGTGTCTGTGTCTATCTGTCTGTGTGTGTGTGTGTGTCTCTGTGTATGTGTGTGTGTGTGTGTGTGTGTGTGTGTGTGTGTGTGTATGTGTGTGCGTGGAATTGGAATTGCAAATACACCTGATATTGTCACTATTTTCCAGAATGAGAAAAAGGTAGAATTTTTGAAATGTCATGTGCCTTTGGTTTCTATATGTCAGACTCTTACTACGCAAAAACTTCAAAGTATCCTTCTTTAAATTCTGCCATTGACAACATAGGATATACATGCCAACTGATAGTCCTAGTGTTTGGCAGTTTAGGTCATGTGCAAAGGTTGGCGGTCTGTGGACTTTACATTGGAGGACTACATAAAACAAAGGCCAAACAGTTGGCAAAGTATTGCTCTATATCAGCAGGAAGCATGTTTATTTGGAAAAGAAGATGTTTCCCGCACCCATGATCTCAAAACACATAACTTGTAAACTGTGTTAATCTGTTGGACTGTTCAGAAAATGTGATTCCCGGTGAAAAGTTGACTTGCAAGGTGGAAAGGTGAAAAGTACATGAAGTGTGTGTGTGTGTGTGTGTGTGTGTCTCTCCAGCTGTTTGACCTGGTGTACCGTGAGGAGACGCTGCTAAACGTGATCAAGAGTGTGACACGAAACGGGCGCTCCATCATCCTGACAGCCCTGCTGGCACTCATCCTGGTCTACCTCTTCTCCATCGTGGGCTTCCTCTTCTTCAAGGATGACTTCCGCATCCCCGTGGAGCCACTCGAACTAGCAGCAGGTCACCCTCTGCGTACGTACACACAAGTGCACGCGCACGCACACACACACACACACACACACACACACAGCCTTATTCTTGCACATGTATACAAACACACACACACACACAGCCTTATTCTTGCACATGTATACAAACACCCACACACACACACGCGCGCACACACCCACACACACACACACACACACACACATAAAGTTCTTCACAAACATGAAGGTGCACCAAAGGCTCAGATACTCCTGGACAGTCTATTCATAACACTTTCAGCCTTCATGCATGCATACCTGCCCTTAAAATGTTTACGCAACAGCACGTGCAGACACACACACACACACACACACACACACACACACACACACACACACACACACAAACAGAGTCAGCACCTGTGTGTCCCCCTCTGCCCTCAGAGTTGCTTATTTATTTGATGTCTAATTTTACCGCTCCCTGCATGTGTGAGATCAGGTTGCCTGCAAAGGGACTATTGACCTTTCCAGCTCACCCAGCAAAACACAGAGCACGAGTGTACACACACACACACACACACTTGCACAAGCACACACTCACATGTACACACTTACATACACATAAACAAACAGGGCACAAGGAAATATGCTCTATCTATAATGTAGTGTGACTTTGGTCATGCACTAGCCTTGCATGCCTCAAGACCTGGACTGTGCTGTGCCTACAGTGTAAGATGCATTTTAGTGTGTGTGTGTGTGTGTGAGAGAGAGAGAGAGAGAGAGAGAGAGAGAGAGAGAGAGAGAGAGAGAGACAGCATCTGGTGATTGGTGTGATGCCGAAGCAGCTGTGTGTGGAGGATGCTGAAGGCTCATGTGAGGCCCAGTGCTTCCTCCTCCTCCTCTTCCTCCTCCTCTACTCTACTCTTCATCAGCCCAGCTGCCGCTGTCTCTCTCTGAGGGATCCATCTCTGGAGCACCCCAGCCCGTCTTTCAGCAGTGTTTGTTGCAGTTGACACTCACACACTTACTCCACTTACTCCACATACACACACACACACCTGTTTTTATCCCTCCGCGTCCTTGTGTGTGAGTAGTGGGTGAATACACAGATTGCACAGGAACCATAAAATCAGGCACTGTTTATTTGGAGGTCCAGTGAATAAGAGCGTTCAATTGAAGGCTTTATATGTGTTGATGCCTGAGGGATGAATAGATTTAGAGTGAGATTTTCAGTTTGTGAGTGTATGTGTGTGTTTTATGTGCAATGTTGTGTATATGTTATGCGTGCTTGTGTGTGTGCATGTGTGTGTGTGAACGCTGCTGGAGGGTGACAGGGTGAGAGACAACCTGCCAGCACATGTGCACCTGTTGCATAACCCCAGAGCAGCCACACTCTCCTGTTATATAATCTCCTCATCTCGCTGTGTCTACTTGTGTGTGTGTGTGTGTGTGTGTGTGTGTGATTGTGTCCGTCTGTCCCCTCCAGCGCTACGTACATGCATGCATACACTCTCCCAGAAACACACAGGCATGCTCAGCTTATAAAAATAAACACACATTCACACTCTAACACGCTTCCATCTGCACGTAGACAAACACTGACTAATGCACAGGCTTTCTAATGTCTGTGGCCACTGCAGACACACTAGCATTTCCTCATAAAAAAGTGTGAAACGGCGCCCACATATGAACTGGAGGCATGATACTCTCCCCATGTTCAAAAAGCATGATGGACAAAATCCAAGAAAAAAATATACACTCTAGAACCCAAAATCAGTCTAATGTGATCTAATTATACATATATGTCCATATGTATAATATGCACTGAAACATATATATATATATACACATACACACATACACACATGGGCACACACACACACACAAACACACAACACACACACACACACACACACACAAAAAGCCATGCTGATGTCAGTAGTTTGGTCCCTTGCCTGAGCGGATGCTGCTGCAGCTCTCAATGTCCTTGCAGAGGCTTGGCTTCTTCCACTATCAAGGTCCTTTATTATTTAACACAGTCTCACCTGTCCCAGCACCTACCACCTACACTAATACATACACACACACACACACGCACACACACACACACACATACACACACACACACACATCTGGTTATGCAGTCATTGGAGACTTTTGGGTGTAACATGAATTTCACTTTACTTACTCATGCTGGGGCTATGAAAGTCAAACCAGACCATATTTGGCAAGTCTTTGCTGTAACTACATAGTCTGAATTGGCCTCCATTCTGTCATTGAGAACCATTGAGAATTAATCACTTTGGTGGTGTTTTGTTTGAGATGCATTGAAAGTCATGTCATTCCATGGGCCATGGCTGGCACAGTTGTGGTTTCCAGCAGTTAAGTCAGTACTGATGACCCATGTGGGCTACAGTGGGGATGTGGATGTGGTCAACTCCACAGCAGCTGCAGAGTCATGGGGAAGTGTGTGTGTGTGTGTGTGTGTGTGTGTGTGTGTGTGTGTGTGTGTGTGTGTGGTGTGTGTGTGTGTGTGTGTGTGTGTGTGTGTGTGTGTGTGTGTGTGTGTGTGTGTGTGTGTGTGTAAATGTGTGTATGTCTCACGCGAGGCCGTGACCATAGGAGCCTCCAACTGAGGGGAAATGTCCCTGTGTGTGTCACCCTTACAGAGAAGGAAACGGCTGTGCTAGACAATGTTGAAACGTGTATGCGAGACAGCTGCACAGGACCCACAGGATCTACAGTCATGGCTGCTGCAAGTACGTCACTTACAGCATTTACAACACGCACACACACACGCACACTCACACACACGTATGCATGTGTAAGTTGCATTTGTAAACCCTAACATATTATGACGGGCTAGCAATCATGAGCAGTACAGAAGAAAAAGAAATATGAGATCCAGTCTTTAAAAAGAGTTTGTCAAAATTGGATTTTGGCAGTTTGACAAAATATTCATCTGATTGAACTTCCACTGATTTGAATAGAAAAAAAAACTTTTCACAGATTTTTACTGCACTGCAGAGAATTGAAACTGAAATAGATCTGAACCAAAATGCCAAAACAAAACCCTTTTCTCTCCTCTTCCAAAAGCTATTGGTCCCCTTGTGACCGTGTGGCAGTGCCAGATTGGCAGCGGGCCCAGGCCTCCTCACCAGAATAAAGTCACCTCGCAGCAGGACAGCCTCTTTCAGTTCACTCTGCAGAGCAGAAGCTTAGTTAGGCTCCATTCAACAAGGCCATGCAGTTTTGCTTTGGTAGAGAGAGAATAATGCATGTCTGGTAGCCCTGAGGGCAAGGAAAGAAAGCCGATACATTTTTAAAGGCTTGTGACAAGGATGCCTTTGAGTCTGTGAGTTGTTGCTTTCATTGCCAGATAATGGCTATGTGGTAAACAGGTATATGTACGTCCTTTAAAAGATGCATTTCCCGGTGTGTGTGTGTCCGTGTGTCCGTGTGTGTGTGTGCGTGCGTGCATGTGTGTGTGTGTGCGCACGGGCGCGTGTGTAAGACTTGTCACTGGGTGCTGGTGACTCATGTAGCTCTTTGTTCAGAAGACCTGAGTGCCTACAAAGATCACCTGTGCCCCGAGAGTGCACACGTGTTTCACACGTCTCTCTCTCTCTCTCTCTCTCTCTCTCAGTCCACCTTTTCTGTCTGCATTCTCCATTTTGCATGTCGTTGCTTTTTCTCCTTCACTGTTCTCAGTATCTGATAGTCTCCCTGCTGTTGGGCAGAGCACATACAGGGATAGTAGTATTAGGAGCGAGTGCTTTTGTGGGAGAGTACAGCGCTCCGACCTTCGCCTCAACACCACTAAGCGCACCGCTAAAAAGTAATTGTGTGTGTGTGTGATTGTTGCTTGGAAACAGCTTTTTTGTTAGCGACTCCATTTTGGCGCTTAATTGCACACACTGAAAATAGCTTTTTGTCTGATTTTTTTTTTTTTTTTTTTTTTTAAATGGACATCTCTTTCCTCTTGTTCTCTTTTCTTTGTTTATTAGTCGTTTGAGAGGGCGTGACTCCTCCCATGCGTGTGTCAAAAGTGCTCTGTGTGTGACCCCACAGACTCGCAGTCGTCAGAGGAGAACGAAGGGACGGAGCGCATGTGTGACACCCTGCTCGAGTGCATCATGACCGTCCTCAACCACGGCGTGCGCAACGGAGGCGGCATTGGAGACATCCTGCGAAGACCGTCCAAAGAAGTGGGTAGCACCCTCCAGAACATTCCTATGAGATCCACCACCCTCACAAACACAGCTGCCAACTGAGTTTCCCCACACCACATCCAAAAGCCGTGCACCAGAGATCACACAAAACAAGAGGATGCAGTTATTACAATATTTCTCACTGTGTTGTTGAGACAGGGACACCAAATGTCTGTTACATAATTTCCTCAAACACAGCCCATCTCAAGTCATATTTATTCAAATGATTTCAAAGCATCTGTAGCCTCTGCCTCCACATGGGAGTTCCTGATGGAGAATCTGATGCATTCAGATGAGTCACAGTCTAATATGTCAGCCTCTCATTCCTAATTGTTTAGCAATGAGGTTTGAGGTGTACAGTTATGAATCTGATGATCATAGAAATCATCCTAACTGAAAATCACCACAGTAAACTGTTATTATTTGTGTATTATCATATTTGTTATTATGTGTCTTCTGGTCTTTATGTCTCTCACTTGTAGTGCAGTATGTTGCTGATAGTCCTGTCAGTGTAATAACCTCTGATTGTCCTTTATCTGCCTGTAGGAGGCGCTGTTTATGGCCCGGGTCATCTACGATCTGCTCTTCTTCTTCATCGTCATCATTATTGTGCTGAACCTCATCTTTGGTGTGATCATCGACACCTTTGCCGACCTCAGGAGCGAGAAACAGCGCAAGGAGGAGATCCTCAAGACCACCTGCTTCATCTGTGGTTAGACACACACACACACACACACACACACACCACACACACACACACACACACACACACACACCAGCTTCATTGTTGGTTACACACAACACACACACTCACACACATACACATATGCAGGTTAGCTTGCTTCATCTGTGGTGCACACTCAGAGTTGTAAAAGTCCAGCTTCAGAAAGTAGTTCCACCATGTTTTACCTTCACAGATGATTTCTTCCAATGAACTCGTCTATCAGGCTGAGTAGTGCTAATTGCAATGGTTGCATGGTTGTGGTAGCACTTGTACTCAGACAGCAGGGGAATGTCTCCATAGTGCGACCAAACTTAGTGTCACTAAGCACAACTCAAGGTGGACTTACTTGTTGAAATCAACTGTCTCTTCAGTGTGTGGCAAAAGCAGTAGTGTCCATGGGCTTTCATTAGTGGGTGAAAAGACAGATTTGGGACGTCTGTGCAGCTGCTCTTGTACAAAAGTAATACCTGAGCCAGACACTTTTAACACACTCCTGCCCTCAAAGCGCCTAACACTGAGCTCCACACAGCACTGAGATCTAACTCCTCGAAACACCACTCAAGAAAATCCACTCTGCTGCTGCCCATGAGTGAAGATGACAGGAGCTGTTATGTGTATGAGCCTAGCATATCTGTGTGTAGGTTTGTGTGTGTGTGTGTGTGTGTGTGTGTGTGTGTAGGTTTGTGTGTGTGTGTGAGCATCCTGTCATGTATAATGGAAACTCTTCCTGCAGGACTGGAGCGGGACAAGTTTGACAACAAGACGGTGTCCTTTGAGGAGCACATCAAGGCGGAGCACAACATGTGGCACTACCTGTACTTCCTGGTGCTGGTGCGCGTGAAGGACCCCACCGAGTACACGGGGCCCGAGAGTTACGTGGCCAAGATGATCGAGGTCAGTAGCCTACTTCCCAGAGCAGCTCCCTGCCGCACAATCTGCCCCAGGTGCTCCCACTTTTTTGCATATAGTGTAGAGAACACATCTCACAGCAAGCCAGTAGCTTTGTGGATGTAGCATCTTAATCATGTAGCTCAAGGCCAAGGGTTGAATTGAGAAGTGTTTAGCATTGAGTTGTAAACGCACTTGTGAGCATGGACTACTTCAACTACAGTAGTGCTCTTACTAGCATGGCTGAAAAGTCATTGTTGTTAGCGCAGCCGTTACCTGGTAATGAGATTTTTGATTGCTGTCAGGTTGTCATCATTATTTCTAGAACTTTGTGTGTGTGTGTGTGTGTGTGTGTGTGTGTGTGGGGGGGTGCATACCATTCTTGATAGCACACACATTCAGTCGTTTGTGCGTGTGTGTGTGTGCATTTTTTGTAGCTGGTGGTCACACAGCGATGCGGCAGAATATTTCTCCTCTGCTGCCTGTGACTATATGCTGGTATGTGACTGAAAGCTCCACTTCAGCATTAGGGGCTGATTTGTTTGTGGCGTAGGTCGCTGGCTGTCTAGACTAGAGTGGTGAGTGGTCTGTGTACGTGTGTGTGTATGTGTGTGCGCGCGCGCACGTGTGTGTGTGTGTGTGTGTGTGTGTGTATGTCTGCATATAGTCTGCAAACTCTGATAGGGAGAGAGAGACAGAAAAAAAACTTTGAAAGCCTGTATTTAAAAACAATGGAGATAAAATCAGTCCACATCATCGGTTTTAAACTAACCCACAGGGGATGCTAATTGTCACAGTGGCCTAACATACCACTTCTACCTAAATAGCCACATTATCTGCAGAGGGACTGATAGAGAGAGAGATAGAGAGAGAGAGAGAGGGAGTGTGTGTGCGTGTGTGGGAGAGAGAGAGAGGGCGAACAAATCATCCAGACAAACGTGAGATCTTGGCCAGTCTGCTCAGCATTGTAATAAGCCCCTGATGTGGCGTGTGGCATGTGTCTGACCTTTCTGGGGATCTCATCTTTCTTCTCGCCATATTCCCTCTCTCTCTCTCTTTCGCTGTTTCATTCTATCTGTGTGTTTCTCTCTCTCCACCCCTTCCCTTCTTTTCTCATGGCACCAGAACCATAGAGACTCACATCCCTCTCTTCTCTCTTTTATTCTTGTGAACTTCACATGGCATGAGGGCTAATGAGTGTGAGCGGGACACGTGCACACCACTCACTTCCTGTTGGAGAGACTTTCTGTATATACAGTTTTATGTGTGTGTGTGTGTGTGTGTATCTGTGTGTGCGCACATCTAGTGTGTGAATATGTTGTCTCACTCTAATTGACACAATCATTTCTTAACGAATACTATTAGAATCGTAAACTCAAACAGTCTGTGTGTGTGTATGTGTGTGTGTGTGTGTGTGTGTGTGTATGTGTGTATCTATAGTGTGCGTCTGTTGTTTCACTCTAATTGACACAGTAATTTCTTAACAAATACTATTAGAATTGTACACATGAACAGTGTGCATGTGTGTGTGTGTTTGTGTGTGAGTGTGTTGGACTTGGAGATGTTGCAGTGGTGGGACAGTTTTAGTCCTTGTAGCGGGGCTGGACAGACAGCTCTCCTCTGCAGGGGAGGCTGATGGTGTGGGGAGTGGGGGTGGGGCTGGGGCTGGGGCTGGTGCATGCAGGCTCATGAGGCGAGGGACAGACAGGCTCTGCAGTCTGGGCTGGGGATGAGAGCAGGATGAAAAACCTGTCCTCCTTTTCCTGTCCTCTCCTCCCTCGTACCCTCCTTTGTCTGCCCCGTCCCATCCTCTCCTCTCTTCTCTTCTGTCTGCTCGTCTGCCCTTCTCTCCTGCGCCTCCTCTTCCTCTTTCTCTTTTCCTCCTCTTCTCTTGTCCTCTGTGCCCCACTGTCTGTTTCCCCTCTGGAACTCTTTTGGCTTTGCCATCCTCTCGCCCAGTAAAAAAACAACAGTAGCCATCATTAAACACAAGTTGGAACCCCCACACCACACACAAACACACACAAACACAAACACAAACACAAACACAAACACACACACACACACACACACACACACACACACACTCACCAAACCCCAGCACTCAAACACTTCAAGGTAAGAAGAGCCAAATGGTGCTTGGAACATTTTCATATTAATTGGCTCTCTCTCCCTGGTTCTGAAACTGGCCTGGTGGTGAATCATTTGGTCAGATGACTCTTGGAGTGATCCTGGGTGACTCTGAATCAGCACTCTGGCAGTGTTCAGTATTCTCCCTGGAACCCTTGGACTCCAGGCTTACTCAGTACACTGCCTGCATACTACACAGCCTGGATCCTAACTGATGCGCTAATGCTGCTTGCTTATGCACACAGTGTGTGCACATGTTTGTGCATCTATAGTAGAAACATGACTCACTGGGGATGTTGTATGTACACACACACACACACACACACACACAGACACACACACACACACAAAGTGAAGAGCTTGCAGGTAGTGCTGCTGCAACCACAGCAGTGTTATGTAACTCATCTCAAGTGGTCTGCTAATAGCTCAGCCCTGCCTTGCACGTGCTCCTCTGTCCCCTTGTGTGTGTGTGTGTATGTGTGTGTGTATGTGTGTGTGTGTGTGTGTGTGTGTGTGTGTGTGTGTGTGGTGTCTGCCCAGTCTCTCATTATCTCACAGTGAGTCAGGCATCTCCTAGGCAACACAGTCGTCACGCACTGTTGGCGGCAACAGGAGTGAGAGACTGAGGGGGTTGAGAGAGAGAGAGAGAGAGAGAGAGAGAGAGAAAGAGTGTATGATGAGGGAGAGAGAGACAGAGAGTGAGGAGAAAGGAGAGAGAGAGACGTGAAAAACAAGTGGGCCTCGAGGCTTGTGACTCTCCTGGAAGGGGTCAGAGGTCAAAAAATTCCAGCGGGACCGGCTGGGGTCACCGCTGGCCGCAGGCTCCCATGGCTGGCAAAGCGTTGCATCCTGGGAAGCCCTGCCTTTTCCCCTCCATTTGGGCACACAGCGCAGCACAGGCCTAGAACTAGCCGCACTAATCACGCTGATTACAGCAATCACACAGCTATTTCCAGCCACCATTTGGCTGTGCTGGGCTCAAGGCACCCGAGTGTGTTTGCTGAAGAGGGAGAGACCTGCTGTCACACGTGATGTGCAAGAAAGCATTAGTGGGAAGGAGAGAACGAGAGAGTGAGAGACAGAGAGAGACAAAGACAGAGAGAGAGGGAGGGAGGGAGGGAGAGAGAAGGTTGCATTAATATGGACCCAATAAGTGTGTTGGATGTAAACAGAGCCTTCAGGTCAGCTTTTGGCGAGTCACAGCTCATTAACGGGGAGTGGACTCTGCTCTCAGGTTGTTGTGCTAACGTGCTCGGACTCGAGGTACACACCCCACGCTTCCGCTTAAGTTGCTTTGAGATAAGACCTGGGGAAGTGAGCTGTTTTCACTTTAGACATAGCGTCACGTCTAGATGGCTGATATGCGTGTGTGTGTGTGTCTCTGTGTGTGTGTGTGTGTGTGTGTGTGTGTGTGTGTGTGTGTGTGTGTGTGTGTGTCACGCTCGCATGCTCTCACCTGTTGGATTCTCACATTTCAGTTGAAGCAATCGCTTGGCAACAGCATCATGTTAGCATTTCCAACATAAGTCATTATTCAACTTCATGATTTGTGGATGTATGCACTCCTGTCAAGTCATGTTGATTTGTTCAGCACGTTACAAAAGAAACCTGCATAAAAGTTCCACTGAAACCTACCTACAAACCTTGCGGATAAAAAAAATCTGATGTCATTTCTGTCCCCATCTTTTTTGATGAAATGTATGTAGGATTATTGCATGTATGTACTTTACTAAAGCAGCTGTGTAGCAGCCATACAAGTGTGTGTGTGTGTGTGTGAAGAGTACAATTCTAGACCTTTCCGAGGTGATTCATCATCAGGGGCAGAGGTTTGTTTTTCTTTCACTTCACACAGAGCGCAGCGGAGTGATCATTGCCTCTCTCATTGCTTCCCGCATATCATGGCTTCTGTTACCATTTGTCAACTGTCATTTATAAAATTCTTTTTTGTATGAAACTGATAGCAGGTCTTGTACATTCAGCGGTCTAGTAGATGTTTATTTGGCACTGAACTCATATCACACGGTTGTGGTATTGTGTTGTGCTGTTTTAGTCGCTTTTTAAACACGGGCACATTCTTTGGGAGCTGTGGTCAGCCACTCTCAGAGACACTCAGTATGGCCTCAGGAAACCCTAGCAGAGTGCCATTAGGAACCATTGATTTGGCTGAGAGGGGAATAAAGTGGTTCACTGTACTCACCTGGATTACAGCACACTCTCCCATGCTGCCTCTCAGCTGTGGACCTGTGTGGAAAAACACTTGTTTGTCTAGAGGGATTATGCATTCAAAATGGATGTAAATTGATTTTTTTTAAAATGGTTAAATGTGTAAAGTTGAATGATTTTGTAGCGCAGGAAGACTACCAAATACTAATGTTGAGTGTATTAGGAGTTGTATTTACAGTATATACGCCTGTAAGTGGCATCGTTTGACCTGAGGCTGAAATGGGCATCCCTGCTTGCTTGCTTGTGTTGTGTATGCAAACCATTGCCATCTTATTGTCTCAGCCTTTCCTGCATGAAGCCATTAGACGTGTTGTTGTACTAATCCACTAATCCACAGATACTGTCTGTGCCACTGCATTTGCCTTCTTGTCAGCACCAGAAGAACACAGTGGCTAATGGACTCTTGATTATGAATTGAATACCAATATGGTTGGTCAGAGATGCCCATTAATGGGGGACCCAGCCACTGTGTCTCAGACTCGTGTGTGTGTGTGTGTGTGTGTGTGTTTTGTCTGTGTGTGTGTGGTGTGTGTGTGTGTGTGTGTGTGTGTGTGTGTGTGAGAGAGAAGGGCGGGTGTGTGACCCTGCTTTCCTGTGCCACTGTGAGCCAGTCTAAGTGTGAGCGAGGCAGAAAGAGGCCTGTTGTTGTTGGAGCTGCTGTGGCACCACCCTTCCCACCCGCCTGGGCCTGAGCCTGGGCCTGTGAGGTGGAGCTCCTGCACAAATACCCCAGTCTGAGTCCCAGTCTGAGGCCTCCCTGACCCCCCCCCCCCCCTTTCTCTCTCTCTCAAGGCCAGCTCTGGACACAGAGCGTCAGATGCAGGTTATGAAAATGCATTTAACATTCTGATATTTTCCTTCACAGTGCCACCATCATTCTTAGCAGCATGACACAATTTATTACACAATTCACTCTTACTGTGTCCTGCTCAGCTTGGATTGCCAAGGGGTTTTTTGTTGTTTGCTCCATAGACTTTGTTCCTTTGTCGGTTGGAGGCACAGAAACTTTTTAGGTATATTTGCATGGTGGTGAAATCCATCATAAGTTACCTGAATTTCCTACATCAAGTAGTTGTTCCAACAAGTACAATATGTGGCCTTTTGAAAGCCAGGAGAATGGCTGAGCAAGAAGACAAAGGAGAGTGTGTGTGTGTGTGTGTGTGTGTGTGTGTGTGTGTGTGTGTTGTTTCCTCCTTACGTAAGTGCAGGCTTTGGGGAAAAACACCCTGCTCCCACCTCCAGAGCTCCTGCACGTCCTCCCCAAACACACAGACACACACACACACACACACACCTCAGAAACTGTGCTGTTCTGTGCTGTGCTGTGCTGCGTGTGCCGCTGTGGTGTGTTGTGGCGGCGCTGAGCCAAACTGAGCCAGAACGGTGGCTCACTGCTCCCTTACGTAACCGTCACCTCCCGCAGACCAGCCCGATCACTCCACTCCAGCCTGCTCGTCCTTATCTCCACACTCACACACACTCACACACACACACACACACACACACACACACACCTACTGAATAGTCCGAGCGTTCTCACGTGCACACACTCACATGACATGCTCTCATTCACACGCATGCAATCACACCCAGGAGTTATCTCAGTTGTGTACTGCGCACACTGTATTAAAAACAAGTCTATCAGTAGAAACATACACTCAGGTACAAACACACACACACACACTCTCACACACACACACACACAAACACACTCACACTGATTTCTCATGTGTGGTTCTGGCCCCAAAACCCACTATGTCTTTAAGTCACACACATGCGTTCTCACACTTACACAGTGTTGCTCACACTGAGTCATGTGTACCCAAGCAAACACACACACACACGCACGCACACACACACACCCTGTCACTCATTTTCACACAGGCGTAATCTTACGTTCACTAAAAACACGTCATTACACACACCCCTTCTCACACACACACACGCATTGTATCGCTAGTAAATCCATGTACACACAGTCACAAGCGCGCGTGCACACACACACACACACACACACACACACACACACACACACACACACACACACATACTCACAGACATACTCACACTCATAGATGCTATATCGTGTTACAAGGCTGATCCCACAGAGTGAATAATTGATTGGGACACGTGTCTGCTGCGCTCAGTGTGATTAATCTGTTTGTTTATATGCCACGTCCCCACTCACATCCCTTTTCTCGCTCTTCCTTGTTTTTGGCTGCTACAGCCGTGCCACTGAGTTCAGAAACGCCCAGGTAACCCTGCTCCCGCCGCCCCAAGTCCAGGCCCGCCGTCGGGCTGTGCAGGAATCTTCCTTCTTGCTGATGCCCCCTCTCTCTCTCTCTCTCTCTCTCTCTCTTTGAGTACTGCAGTGCTCTTAAGACAGAGTTTGACGTGCATATTACCGCATTGCTGCCCTCACGCATAATCTGTACGGTGCAGTGCAATCTGTCTGCTCTGCTGAGCTCAGTAAGGCTCTCCTCTCCTCTCCACTTTCCTCCACTCCTCTTCTCTTTACTCCTCTTTTCTTTTCTCATCTCCTCTCCTCTCTACTCCTCTCCTCTCCACTCCACTTTTCTTTTCTCCTCTCCACTCCTCTTCTCTTTATTCCTCTTTTCTCCTCTCCTCTCCTCTCCTCTGCTCCCAGTTCTGTTTAGTGGTGCTGGTGTGTGAGCGGTGCTGTAAGTTCTCTGCTGTGCCCCAGAGTAAGCTCCTCTTGCATGCCAGTGTTAGAAGAGAAAGGGCAAGTGTAGGAGGCTGAGAGAAAGGGGGAGAGACAGTGCCTGCAGTTCATTCAGCACACGCACACACACACACACACACACACACACACACACACACACACAGCGCGTGCTTGCAGACAAGACACTTGGACTAGATCCAGTGCAGCTTGCTCATTAATATTTACCTGTTCCCTTTCCCTGTCTTGGCTGTGTGTTTGACTGTCTCCCTGTGTGTGTGTGTGTGTGTGGTGTGTGTGTGGTGGTGTGTGTGTGTGTGGTGTGTGTGTGTGTGCGTGCGTGCGTACACTGTTGTGTCTGCAGGTGAAGAACCTGGACTGGTTTCCGCGAATGCGTGCCATGTCCCTGGTGAGCAGCGAGGGAGAGAGCGAGCAGAACGAGATCCGCTCCCTGCAGGAGAAGCTGGACACCACTATGGTTCTGGTGGAACTGCTGTCCAAACAGCTGGCCGAGCTCAAGGAACAGGTAGGACACCCCCCCCATACACACACACACACACACACACGCACACCACACACCACACACACACACCCCTACTTCACCCCCACCCTGACATTTCCTTAGCCCACAACCCTCTCTGCTCAAGCCCAAAATAGCAGAGCGGGATGCGCTAAAGCTCAATATAGCCGAGCTTAGCATATTACAGTACGACACGCACACACACACACACACACACTCACACACAGACACACACACCAGTGGTCTGCTAATGCAAAGCACTGGCGAAGCCTTAGGACATCCCAGTTCGGCACCACAAAGCCTGACACAGCAACAAGGCAAGAGATGAGTGTGTGACATGATGATAGCCCAACTCAGCAGCATCTCAGCAAGAGGCAGCCACACTGATGGCATGGAAGCTCAGTACTGGAGCGACCGAGTGCTTCCCACCCCAGCCAACAAAACACCATAGAGCCAGTGCACTGAGCCAGCCAGAGAACAGCTCCATCCCCACAATGGACCACCAACACATCCAACAAATTCTTTTTGCCAGTTTGGTTTTATGTCCTGCTGCCGCACGGTTCAGGTATATTAACAACATTGAGGCGAGATTAGCGAGAGCCGTGCTAAAAGGAGCTCAGACATTACAGATCCTTAAGTGAGAGCTGACACTCCTCTATTTGAAGTCAGCGTTTGAAGTTGTGGAGAGGACTCTCAACTAGGGAGCGCAGGGCTGTGCTGATCATGTCGGGGTAATTGCTGTTTCCCTTTGCAGATGCCATGTTGAAAGTGTCGGGGGTTTAGAGGCAGGTGTGTTAGCACCTCTCACAGTCATAGCGAAGAGTGTTCACAAACATGAGCCGAATCTTCAACATAAACGATCAGGCGAGTCGTACAAATGAAACATAGACGCTGATAAATGTCAGTTGTAGATGAGGCTGCCGTCCCCCTCGTCACGCTCCTGCCGGGGTGAGAGAACGTGGCCTCACGGCCGAATGTGACAAGGCCCCCAGGGCAGGAGCTGTTTGGATGTTCCCGTTCCACAGGGGTGTGACGGATCACGGACATCACCTGCCTCAGCGGCATGTGATTCCTGTAACAGCGTGCGCCCTTGTTCACATGCTCGGCCCCTCTTTCTTTCTCTCTCTCTCTCTCTGTCTCCCTCTCCGTGCAGCTGGGGGAAAACAACTCGGCACCCAGGACACCCAGGGTTCAGGGGCGGTGTGTGGCAGAGGTGGGCTGGCGGGGCGGGGTGGGGGGGATTGCGAAGATGGAGTCAGAGCCAGATGATGGAAGAGGAGAAGATGGTGGAGGAGGGAGTGTTCAGTTGCTCAAGTGTAATGGGTCAACCAGGTTAGATGCACAGGAATGAGCAGGTCGGGTGGTGAAGAATTTACATTACATTGACATTTTTGTATTTATTTGACAGATACAGACATACGGTAGCATATGTGTTAAGCCTGGTTGGTTCCTAGACATTCTAGGAGCAGACAAGCAACAAGCGTTCTGTCCAAATGAGATGTGTTGAGGCCAGTGGAGCTCGTTGGGGTTTGCGGTGTTCAGTGTGTGGTGGTGTCACAGGGCTGCTGAGGCTCTGAGTGTGTGGTGCTGATGATGTAGGCTTGGGGCTGAGGTCCATGCTGGTCTCTTTCTCTCTCTCTGTCTCCCCCCCGTCTGTCTGTCTGTCTGGCCCCGCCGGTGGTCCTGCCGCCTAGCCGCCCTCCCTCCCAGCCCCAGTCATGAGACCAGGGGCCCTGCTTGATGTCTGTTGATATTAAGGAACTTATTAATGTGATTTCACCCACTGCAGTGCCAAGTCATTAAACAGATTCACACTGGCCTGTGTCTGTGTGTCTGTGTGTGTGTGTGTGTGTGTGTGTGTGTGTGTGTGTGTGTGTGTGTGTGTGTGTGTGTGTGTGTGTGTGTAAGTGGATGGATGGTGTCTCTCAAAAGAGCACAATGGCTGCCTTGCACATACAAATACCCTCACACTGCCACCCCACGACACACACACACACACACACACACACACACACACACACCACACACACACACACACACACACACACCCTTGCACTCACAGATACCCATACGATCATCCCAATCACCTCAACTCAATTAGGCCTCAGTTAACAATTGTGTGTCCCTCTGTTGCATCCTGTTTTTTGAATGAGCCATTTAATGTCACTAATATGATGACTGAGTCTGTTGTGTTGTGCTAACTCTATGACTGAATGGGGTGGCCTCAGACCCCGGGGAGCTGGATGGGGTTGTGTTGGGTTTCTTCCTGGGTTTGGGGCTGAGCCTGTTTCATCAAATAGTCATCTCTCTCTTTCTCTCTCTCTCTCTGTGTCTTTGTCTCTCTCTCTCTCTCTCTCTCTCTCTCTCTCTCTCTCTCTCTCTCTTTCTCTGTGGTGTCCTCAGATGACTGAGCAGAGGAAGAACAAGCAAAGGATGGGCTTCCTTGGTGGGCCGCCACAGATGAACCACCATGTCATTGCTCCAGCGCACTGACGACCAACACCAGCATGCACGCACACGCGTGCACACACACACACACACACACACACACAAATACACTTTACTGCATCACTGATATGAGGGGAAAATACTTACAGTTTAACACAGTTCCAATGGATGCAAAGGACGAGTAACATACAAAACACACACATACAGTGTACACACACGCACACGCACACACACCTGCTCATACATAGCAGATTAACACACACCTAGGCCTGCCAGACACTGGTGCACCTTAAAGCCCTGGTGTTGAGACCTCTTGTCCATCATTGGTCAAAGGGAGCGCTGCACATCAGGCCATAAGAAATGTGTAGCGACGTGTCATCTTAGTCATACTAACACATGAAGTGCCACACAGACTCCAGGAAAACTCTGGGAGTGTCTGAGAAACTGGATTCAGGACTGAGGTTTACGAAGCAGACAGTAAGGGCCTAGCAGGTGCCTTGACCCTGTACCTAAATTATGGGGCAGAGGGCATGGGGTATGTACCGATGGAGCCACTGCAATTAATCAGTCCGAATGTTGCATCAGGATAAAGTCTCACATTCCCAGTGCTCTTTGGAATAAGTGCTTAGGAATGTTGTAGTATTACGTTTTAAATGGTGTGTGTGTCATATATGTATGTATGGATGGATGGATGTTAGAACTTATGTCAGTTTGCTTATGTACAGTACATGTGAATGTATGTGGGTATTATAGTCTGTGTGTCTAAGCAAGGTGGAATTTTAATATAGTTAAATCACAAGGGACAAACTGGAGACGTCCAGGTGTGTTGTGAGTGGCACATGCCTGTTGCTCTTGAGGGCCTTCTGTGTGCATCACACTGCGGCCTCCCTTCCTACCCCTCCATTCCCCGAGCGGAGCAATGCTGACTAGAGACTGCCCTTTCAGAATCTGCAGGAGGGAAGCAGAAAGGGGCTGAAAAATCTCTTCATCTCCCCGGCAGAGAGCCACGAGACTGCAGAAACCACCCGCCCAAAGTTCCTCACCCTCACACCAGTGCGTTTGTTTTTTGTTTTTTTTGCCACGCTCGTGTTCAGCATTGAGAAAAAAATCATCTCATTTTCTCATCTCAGTTTTTTATCTTGTGTCAGTAACTAAGTGCCTCTCAACCAGTATAGGCTGCAAATATTATCCTGTGCCTTCCTAACACCGTTGTACATGAAATAGATGAAAAGATTGTATATTAAGAAAATTAGGTTCTTTTCTGTGGAACGTACTTGAAAATAATGTGTTTAATGTCGTGTTGGTACATACGGGGAGGGGGGGTCCAGGACCATGAAACTGCATAGCATGATCACATCACTATGTCAACTTACTGTACTTAAAACTCACAGCAGATACTAATCTTGCTTGTCTGCGTGAGGGATATTAACGGCCAAAGGGAAAATCCTGCAAATGATCACATAATGCACCACAGACATGAGTGTTCAATAAAAAAATGTGTTATGATAAATTTGCACAAAGGAACTACAGGAGTATGCACTTCAGCTGAAATGGTCCTTGTAATGTTTAATGAGAGAATGCAGGATGTATTTTTATGTGGTTCAGATCTACTGTAATAAAGCTGTGAGAAGAGAGAGGTCTGGTACTTTTTGTTCTCAATAGACCTTTGTTTCTACCTGAACATTCCCTCTCTTTCACACACACACACACACACACACACACACACTTATCTTCAATCTCTGTGTTTGACACACCACCCACTCACTCACTCACATAAGCTTACTCACTTCGGAAGTGAACTTGACCTGACTGTGTGACATCAGCTCAGCTAAGGACTAGCAGGTCCAGACAAGAGCCGAGCTGACACCGGTCAGTAAATACCTTCGAGGAAACAATAAGTCAAAGAATTTCACCTCAACTGTTCTGTTGCAGCAGAGCTGTTGTGTAATCTTTCATTACAATCAATATGTAGAGAAACTGTATGAGCAATTATGTAGTCACTTTTTTATCTATAAAATTATTGTAGATCTTCAGGAAAAGAAGGACTTTTGAATATTTTTAAGTAATTTCCAACTCACACACACACGACTTTAGTTTATGTGTTTTGTTGTGTGGTGACCAGTCAGTGTTTTCTTCTCTTGGCTAAGAGAACAGGAGTGCTTGTGCTTTGACTGAAACTGTGGCTAAAATTAACCCACATATATAGCCCACACTGTAATAGCCCACAGCTGTCACCGGTGGCACAGGGAAAGTCCAGCATATCTGAAATACCCAGCCAGGGAGGAGAGCGCAGTGGGTGGTATCCTTCTTCCCCCACCAACACACACACACACTTACAAATTCTTCCGTTTTCAACACTCACAAAATCCCCTGGTACACCAGACACACACACACACCCACACACACACAAACTCCTCCCTTCATTGTTCACAGGGAATTTGTTCTGTTCCAAGCGCTCAATAGTGGTTTAATGATTTGCTAAGCTATGCTGTCATGTAGTAAGACACAATGAGACATTAACAGCAACAAGTACATTTTTATTCCTTTCCCTGAGGCCATGTTGTCAGTCAGATGGACACTTTGTGTCTAAGGAACTCAGTCTGAGACATGAGTGCCTCACTTTGCCAACTTTCAGTGAAAACGTTTTTGCAGTGAGTCAGTGGTCAGGCATCTACAACCTTTATGGTATTAATGTAAAATACACAACATCTCACAAAAATCAGATCAACCAGTTGCACTCTGACTCTCCCTCTGTCACACACACACACAATTTTCTAGGATTCACAAGCAGGTGGCCTCAGTTTCCAGGGAGAAGATGGTGTTTTCTGGCAGCCGGTGGCCATGAACAATCATTAATCTAAATATACTGGCTGCATGTGATGCTCTGCATGTGACTTCCTGTGTCATGCCTGCAGGGATGGGGATGGGATCAGTTGGGTCACAAGGTCTCAAGAGGAGCATCACAACGCCCCTGAGGGCACAATACACAAATCGAGAAATAAATAATACAAAAACACAACTCTTGCGCCTCAGGATGAATGAAACCACCCCCACCCCCACAACCACCACCCCCCTTGACTCATGACCCCACTGCTCCTGTCTGTTACAAATGAGCTGTGGACTGTACCCCCGATGAGCAGGGAACACTGCAACCTCTGTCTGCCTGACTGGCGCTAGGCTAGAAAAATGCTCCACAACGGGCAAACAGAAAACATGTCAGTGCTATAACACGAATAAGACGAATACTTAAAAGAGATGGGAACCCAGGGATAGGTTAGCTTCTAGAGGCTAAAATAATTACACTGGTGGCATAAGGCTTCCATATGAGCTTTTATTACAAATAAAAACCAAAAAGTCATACATAGAGAATGTAGACTGAGTTGTATAAGCAGTGGTTGTATAACTTGTACAAGGCTGTAGCACCATACCCAAAACCTTTTAGTGATGCACCTAATGGGAACACGTCTCTTTATTTACACTGTAAAATTAACAAACAAAAACAGGGGCTACAGACAATAAAGACAATTACATGTCCCTTCAAACACCACACAGACTTTAAATACTTTGAATCTAAAATCACTACACGATTGAATCAACCAATCAAAAAAAAAAAAAAAAACCTGACCAACTTTCCCTTCAATGTGCCGTTTCTGTCTGGTACATTCTAGCTCATGGGTCGGGTCGGTGCGTTTGAAACACCTGTGCTTCTCTTTTAGAGCAGATGGCAGTTGTCTTTATGAGTTATAGCGCTGCGGCTGCGTGCGATGCAGTGCGGTGGAGTGTCTGAGTACCCCTTGTTCACCCCCGGCCTCAGCTCCCCCTCTGTCTCTGGCAGTGGCTACAGCGGCAGCGGAGGTTTCCAGTGGCTGGCTGGATTGTGACTCCAGCCTACTGCACTGGCCAGTGGCCTCTCTGGCTCCACCTCACAGTGCTGCCTGTTGTTGTGCTTGGGATCACGATCAGAAAAGAAAAACAACACCGACTGTCATTTTCCCTCAGTTAGACAGGCACTGGTTTCTTTCCCTTTCAGCATGCAAAATGGTAGGCTACTAGCTTGCAAAGGGAAGATAATGCAGTCGGCTATACATAGCACAACTTCATTAGATGTTGCAAAAGAAACAAGGCAATCCATATATATACACACACACAAACTAAATGTAAAGAAAATCTATATCAGAGCACGGCATGACAAGCCTGTGTAAAATTAAAAGCATTTTATACACAAAACCCAGCAGGACATCTCCCTTCCCCCTTCCGTCTTCCTGTCTATCTGGCAGCCCTCCCACAGCTGTCAACACAGCTCAGGAGGAGGTCAAAATAAAAGTACTCTCAAAGTAGTAAACACTATTAATTAACATTTGTCCAAACAGAGATAAAGCATGATTAAGAATGCCTGTACAACTTCCCCTTGTATCTGACAGGACTGTAAACTGGATCACATCTGTATTTGATGTTATAGTACATTTATCTGAAATGGTGTATAAGGCAAGTGCTGATTGATTCATAACTATGTAGAAAGGAAAGCATGAGTGTAGTGGAAAGCATGTAACACAACTGCATGCCCTGACCAGTGTTGCCTCTGGATGACCACCACAGAAAACACATTCCCATTGCTAACTACGACTAGTATTGCATCATAACTTATGTCTGTCAGAAATGGCAGGTCTTTTGAACTGGCACGGGTATAAACACATTCCTAAGGGTGGAAAAAGATGTGTAGAAAGCCAGTTTAGAAAAATAGGAACCTATGAAACTTTCTAAAGGTCATTAGAGCTTTTTTTCTCTCTCTCACACACACACACGTACACACACAAACACACACAAACATACTCACATGTAAGCAGACTCAGCAGTAGGTGGGATATTAGAAAAATACAGCAACCACAATGTGGACAATTTGGATTTGGTTTTGGACTAGAATAGCAAACACACACACACACACACACAGACACACACACACACACACAGACACACACGCACACTATTCATCAGTCAAGTGAGAGGATGAACACGGTTTTGAGCCTCAGTGCTCAGAGGCCCTCGGGTTTTTTACACCCTCTCTCAGACGTGTTCTCTCTCCCCCTCACACCTTCTGCCAGTGCTGGGCAGGCGAGCCCACTTGTAGGCCGGCAAAGAACACCTGGTAACGGTGCTTCCACATGATGAACGCCCCCACGGCACACACCAACGCCTGGGCCAGGTTGAGCACCATCTGTAGCAGGAAGTACAGCTTGAGCGTGTCAGTGATGGCCCCGCAGTCGCCTACTGCCTCGTAGGTGAAGGTGCGGGCAATGGGGTCCAGGGGGTCCAGCGTACACAAGCAGTCCTCGCCCTGCTCGCGGCAGATGAAGCCGTTGGCCTGTGAGTAGTGGTGGCCCTGGAAGGCGATGACCAGCACGGAGATGACCAGGCCCACCGTGCACAGCAGGAAGTAGAGAACCTGGGGAAAAAAAGGAACGCAGGTCCTGTCAGTGAGCAAAAATAAATAAAGGGGCGCTGGGAGCGATCCTGCAAAGTTTCTTCAATAATATTCCATTTCTTGATGCAGTGTGACTTCTTGTCAATGTGATTTTTCACTTGTGATGCTTGTGATGCTGTCCTATGCTTACTTTGTCACCTTGATTGTTGACTTTAATATTAGGCTGCCAGTCCTGCTGGCTCTACATATTCTCTTTTACTTGCACTACCTTTACTTCTCATCCATTACAGATAAGAAATTGCATAAGAATTCTCAGAAACTCTACTCTGAGTAATGAGAGGTGTTGGAGCTCCAAACCACTGGACTCAGGCCTCACTGTGCAGGCCTAACAGAGGACTGACAGAGGACAGATTGGTAAAGATATGTGAAGGATAACACAGAACAGTACACCTAATATTTAGACATTCCTATGGCAGAATATAACATAACCAAGGGTTGCCAAACTACGGTCTGGGGGCCAATTGCAGCCCTCTGCTCGCTTTCATGCAGCCTGCCATGAAGTCAAAAATAAAAATTGAATGTGGGCCGTCACTTGAAACTGGCGATAAACTGGTGCTCTCAATTTTACATTGGTCCATGGCAGCTTAGACTTTTCAGTATGCGGCTCACAAACAGAAAAGTTTGGCCACCTCTGATATAAACAGTGACATTCACTATGAAGTCCTTCTAACCTAAACTTTGAACACATTTGCTGCTGCAGAGAATAGAGTGTGTGGCATTGGAGATGCATGCCGATATGCCTGGTGTGGCTGTTGATAAGAGCATGATCCTTTCCATCAGTATTCGATGAACTGAGTAGCCCTCCAGAACTATGTAGGTTTCCTGTACACTGACATTTTGATGGGAAGCAGAATTCATATATTGTGATAGTTTTACTGTAGGAAACTAGGTGGACCAGCAGGGCATCTCCCCTCAGCCATCCGTCTTCCTGTGTATCTGAAACTAGGTTCTCACAATGTCCTTAAAAGTTGCCTGCAAACAGTCATCAATCAGATCTACAATCTGTCAGGTTGTAGTTTTTAAGAAAAGATGCCATACTGTGTGGGCCAGTGGAGCTGTATGGGGATGTGTCTGCACTAGCTCTGAGACAGTGGCTTTCTCCCCACATTCACAGCACTGCTCTCCAGCTCCGTATATCAGTGCCATCCCTCTCTGGTCATGCCACAGCAGTCATTCATCTCAAGCCGTGGTACCAAGCTCCCATCGCTCCCTTACATCTCACTCTGTCAGCACTCTCTTCACCTCTGTCTCTGACTACTTTCACTCTTGCCCCTCTGGCCATCTGTCCATCATCACATGGGTTCCATCACTGTCATTCTCTCTCATTCTTTCCCTGATTTCCCTGATTGATCTATCTGTAGAGCAACAGCACTGACAGCAAACACAGTGAATGAACTATGCCCTACCCCACCCACCCCAACACACACACACACACGCACAGGTTGGCACAGACAGACAGACGTTTTTTGTTTTGATTGTGTAATTTGTGTATGAAGTGTGCAAGTTCACACTCTGTAAGCCTGTGCATGTACACTCACACACACACACACGGGTTCATAGGGTATGTGTGACAACCACACGCCAGCAGGGTTTATGTAATTACACAATCTCCAATAACTGTAAAAACCTGCATGTAAATCCAAGGCTTACATAATGCGCTGGCCCCTCCTGGCCACACAGCTGCTTTGAGTGGCATGCTGCTGGTGGCATGGCTCCCAGCAAGATTGCACTTTAATGAGGTGATATGCTGTTGCTGCAGGACCTCCGGAAGACCAGCGTTAAAATGTCAGGCCACAATAGTCTCCTCCTCCTCCTCCTATGTGAATTAACGGCATCTCTCATCAGGCATGGACTGCTGTAGATGCATAGCAGCCATCTAGTCAAGATGCCACTAACTCTGGATGGACCTCCCTCTACCAGTATTTCAGTGTGTCTTCCCTCATGGATACAGGCCATTTGTGTGTAAATGTGTGCATGTATCTCTTTAAATGCTAACTATGTAGCTACGCTAGCTAGTTAAGACTGAGCAAAGCACATATCCAAAACCACCATGTGGAACCGCTGGCTTGTGTTGTATGTGACACACTTAGTGCTTAGAGTTCTGAGTAACTGGGTGGCTGAGTAATCTGTGTTATGAAAGGAGGTTAGGTCAGGTCTGTGGATGGTGTTGTGATGCTTTAGCTGTATTTCCACTGACTTTCAGGGCAGCCATGTGTCTCTCACCTTGGTGATGAACTGCATGGACGTCCTCTCATCAGGCAGGTAGGTGATCAGGTAGAGGACGAAGCCCAGCAGGGCCACCACACACATCTGGAGGAGAGAGATAGGTTCAGAGTGAGTGACCATTAGATGCAACTGCATGTGTGCACTGCCCTGGTGAAAAACCCAAATCTTAATGCACTTTACAAACAAATTATGGCAAGAAATTAACCCAGTTTTCAGATACAGCTGGCTGTGCACTTTTAATGAACGCGTGTGCGCGTGTTCAGCGGATGGGGCCATGACAAACGTTTTCATTGTGCGCCAAGTTATAAACACATACCAACTTCGCCGAGCATTCCCCTTAATCTCATTTGTGGCTCTGCAGCCTTCTTCAATTCCCTGCTCATTCCAGGGTTTTCATGAGTGCAGTAATCAACATTGTGCAATGTACCATTGAGTTGTCATCTGATAATGTAATCATGGCCCGTGGTAAATTGGATAGTTTTCCCTCTCTCTCTCCCTCACCATGATAACACCCTCCCTCTCAGTCCGATTCCAGTCTTGTGACTAACGTGCAGTATCTAATTTAATTGTTTTTCCCAGGTTCTTAGGAAGCAGGCTAGCAGAGAGGCGGGCAGGCGGGGGTTTGGAGGAGCGGAGAGAAGGGGAGAGGAGAGAGGGGGGCACAGAGGGGTTTCTTGGTGACCTAAGTGTTTGCCTCTGTCTCGTGAGGCTCTAAGTCTATAAATGCTGAAGTGGTCAGAGCCTCATTGATGGCCTGCTGGCATCATGAGATGAGGTGAGGAGAAGGAAGGGAAGAAGAGGGAGGGAAGGGTAGAGGAGGGAATGAATGTGATCGTCACCTTCCTTACGGACTAACTGGAGGATTTCCACAGTGCCTTCAGTCATGACCCCACTAGGCAGCACAACTAGTCAGGGCCACCAGAGCAACTCAGTGACAAGCCACAGGAGTCACTTTGATATATGGAGTAAGTGTTTAAAATAACAGAGAGAGCATATGCCCCAGTTGGGAATTATCTGCCTGTTTACTGTTCATGGTGTTTTCCAGAGAGCAGAAATTCCTATTTAGTTTGCATGGTGATATTAGTCAAATTCAAACCACTGTGGACAGTAAGCCAGAACAGGTCTTGAACATGTAGAAGAGGATGTGTCTTTCTTTGCCACATTTGAGGCACATGAATCACAAGTGAGAGTAATCTCACAAGCGTTCAGGTGGGTTTTATTTTAGCGATAAACCGCCCGGCTGTGGCTGAGAATTCAATTTAAACATAGAGAAGCACCTTTTTTTTTACCAAGTCAATTAACGGTTCCCACTAACATCCTTATTCAAATCAAGGGTCAGAAATAAATGACACAATTCTCCAAATGAAGTTGGGCTGAAGGCTGAGGCAACATGTTTACATCTGGGCAAAATGTCTGCAGGACAGGCAAAAGGTTCCCCGAGTGGACTCATGTGTGTTAACATAGAAGCCCTTCTTAACATAGCCCCCAACCCTTTATGCATACAGTTTCTCTTGAAATAGCCAAGTGCTCAGTCCCTGAGTGCCGTTTCCACATAATGTCATTTATACTCCATGCATTTTAACCTCTCGAAATAACCATGACGCACATTACTGACCAGTTACAGGTGGGTGTCGTCTCATTGAGTCATTTACTTATGAGTCAGATGGAGTAAGTTGAGTGAAGTTTAACGTTATTAACTTCCCTGACTTTAACCAGGGCTCACTTCAGATATGATCTTTTGGACTTGATGTCTTCAGTGACATGCAGGCAAGGTCAGTGAGAAGGGCTTGACAAATAAGCACAGGCAGCACATGAACTTGTCCACCCACAGAACCATGTCCACCTACGGTAGTTTCCACTGACACAATAGGAAAAGCACACAAGGCACAGCCAAGGGGGAACGTGTGTGTATGGACAGAAAGACAGACACAGACACAGTGAGTGCTGTGATTGCCTCCTGAGCTGCACTGTGGGCAAGTTTGTGTGTGTGTGTGTGTGTGTGTGTGTGTGTGTGTGTGTATGTATGTGTAGTTTGCTTAGTGTTGGGACAGGGATGGCTTTGAGTTAGTGTGGGCCAGACCTCATGCTTGGCCTGAGCCGTGGGGTGGGTTCAGCATGCCATGCAGTGAACACACAAAGAGAAAGAGAAGAGGAAGAAGATGAAGAGGAGAAGAGGAAGAAGAGGAAGAGTAGGAAGAGGGAAGGAGGAGTCCATGCTTACGATGATCCCTGCCCAGTGGGGCGTCTCCCTGGCTAGCAGAGAGGGGCTGATGGCGGCCATGATGAAGGCCACGACGGCGATGGCCACGCCGAGGAGCAGCTGCAGCAGGGCCACCAAGAGTGGGAAGCGGCAACCGCAGCACGTGTGCACATCCTCGCCCAGCGCGCCGTCCGCCTGGCCCATCTTCTCCTTCTGGGATCCCATCAGGCACTTCCTCCTCTCCTCGTCCCGGGCTGCTTTGCACAAGCTTGACTGCTGCTATTCTCCCGTTCCGACGGTGGGAAGCCTCTTTCTCTCTCTGTCACTTGCTCGCTTTCACTAAACTGTCTTTTGCTCTCTCCTTTGTTGTTGTCTCTCTCTCTTTCTTTTTCTTACTTCCTCTCTTTCCCTCTATGTTCCTCGCTGGCGCTTCTCTCCTCTGTCCTACTGGTGCCTAGCTCTCCCCGCTGGTTGACGGCAGCTCCCCCCACCACCACCACACACACCCCCCTCCCTTTCCCTTCCCCTCCCAACTGACAGAGAGGCCCGGACTGCACTGCTATTTGGAACCGGAGAGGCTCTGAACTAATATGGAAAGCATTTGGAGCAGATTCCTCGAGTTGCCCGAACGCCACATATAGAGCAAAGCATAGCCAAGGAGAGAGAGATAGAGAGAGAGAGAGAGAGAGAGAGAGAGAGAGAGAGAGGAAGAGAGGGAGGGAGGGAGTAAGTGAGTGAGGGGGAAGGAGTGAAGGGATATCACAAAGGGGGGCTCCAACACACGACCGGCAGATGAACAAAGAGCTGCCTCACCTCCTGCTTGTGAAAGGGGGCCAGAAGGAGCCGTCTGATTAAAAGGGAAAACAGCAATTAAGACGAGATGAGTGCAGTCACAAACACGGCATGTCACAGCGGCCTAGCCCGATTGCTTGGGAGAGATGGCTCCTGGCAGCGCTGTCATGCACGATAGAGCCCACACCAAACACTGGGCCAAGCCCCAGTCACATGATTTGGATGAAGGGGTAATGTGACCTGTGAGCATGTGAGGGTTTTAGGGCCAAATCTTTGATGAAAATAATGAAAAGGTGCAGATGCACTTACTGTACTCCACTTACTGAGGCTCCATCAAAGCTCTCAACCGGCTGCCGCTGAGGCCGGGGAGAAAAGCTCTTTGTCCTGATGGCAGATATGGCAGTACAATACAACTTTTAAAACTCCACTGAAAAAGTGAAAGTGACGTAGTTGTCAAATTCATATATATATATATATATATATATATATAAAAAATATATATATATATATATATAGTTTAACTTATAATTTCATGCTCTTTGTGGTTTAATCTAATCAAAGAGTGATGTTGGAGAAGTTAATGTGTATAGTGGGAGCAGTTTCTGTTTATCCTATATGTAGAAACTGGAAATATAATTCTGTAATCCATCTGGAAATGTAATCTTGTTATTACAACAACCTGGAAGGGTCTAGTTGATGTCAGCAAATATATTACATCAAAGCTGATCATATGACCCTGTCATTCAGCTAACAAGAGGATGCCCTGTGTGAATAAAAATTCATGCCAAAAGCCACTTGCAGAACTATAGTTTACGGTACTGAAAAGTTTTGCAAAAAGATGTGAGGGCCACACAATTAATCAAATCCAAATTTTCCACTGTCAAAGGATTAAAATTCTATTAAACCATCATAGCCCAGATTTTATGCATCGCAATGGCTATAGCTGGGTGTATTCTTGACTGAAACATAGCCAGCTGTATGACACGAGACCACCAGTGCTGCCATGGCCCTACATTTAAGTCATTAAACATATGAGCAGCCCAGTTATAGATCTGACTGTTGTGATAATGTTAAAACCTAAATCTTAAAATAACATAATATCTAAGATAGTAGTTATCAACTTACAAAAAACAGATTTCTTTTCTGCTGATTGCATTTTATTTACTTTTCTTTTTTTTGATAATGTTCATTCTTAGGAATAATAGGTGGCTTCCTGTTTTTATATTTATTTATCACAGTAAATTAGTAAATTAGTTACAGCAAAATACACTGCACTGACAATCACTATCCTGACACTTATTTGACTTTTCAGAGTATACCAGATAGCGCTTGCATGCGAGCGAATATTCCAACAGGTTGGGTGTTTTTCTGAGACAGAGCCTCATGCTCCTCTATGCACAATTAGTCAGACACTGCGCTACCTCGAGATGTTGTTGCACGCAATCTGGTCTATGACCATGGAAAACGCGCCTTATCAATGTAGCTTTGGGAATCAGGTTTCTCCACCACAACAGGGGAAGACAATCAGCTACATCTTTAACAGATATTCACGTGAAACTAATTTAGCACGCTGCTGCGGTAGAGATAGGACGTATCGTTTGTTGAGCAAACATGCCATATCCTATGTCATTATATAAACAACCTAGAGCGCAAACAAACAAAAACTTCACTGTGGCGTAGTTTGGTATTTCCTTTTGGGAGAAATATATTCAGTATCTTCAGCGTATTTACATAAAGGGTGCTGACAGTCTCCCATAACCTGGCCTAATAAAAAAAATGTTATGCCATGCCATGCCACAGGACGCGAGGCTTCTTCAGGCGCTTAATTACTGGACTTTGAGCTGGTGCAGTTTACACGTGAGTTCGGAGCCGTTCCCTTCTGGCGCGCGTGCGCTCTGGTTTCGCACAAAGTGCTCTGGCAAAGTGGCAGTCTAGGAAAGCAGGCATCATTCTGAAGTGCAGCGCCACCGGACAAACGCACGCCGTGTTGTGTCTCTTCATTCACTGGACTTGGATTTAAAACTCTTGCAAACCAAAGAAGTTTAAATAGCAGGATTTATAAAAAATAAGTAATGGATGAAAGAATACCACGCCTCCAAGACAGGCAGTACATTGATCACGCAGACTTCCTGGGGTAATTCTTTATAAAAACATATATATTGAGTACTTTCGGCAACGTAGTCTACCGTTCAAAATGAATGGAACCTCTCGTTAACACCTGGACTTTCTGTTTTATTTCAGGGTGGAATATTCTTCTCTTTATATGTGCAAATCTAAACGAGGGATGAAGCGCGAGGACGGAAAGGTAAGCTATTAGACAGTAATACAATTACTCGTGTTTTTTTCTAAATAGATCTTTAGTCAAAAATGTTGTTGACAAAGGTCCTTATAGTTTTAACAAACATTTTCCCTTGCCCAGGACGCGTATAAGTTGCCACACCGTCTGATAGAGAAGAAGAGGCGAGACAGAATTAATGAATGTATTGGACAGCTTAAAGATTTGTTACCTGAACATTTGAAACTGACGGTAAGCATATTTTGTCCAAGTGGTCTGTCAGGTGGGGAATAAGCTTGTTCACATATAGGCTACTGTGGTATTATATCTTTAAAGTTAAAAAAAATTAACATCTTGTACTTTTTAGACCCTTGGGCATTTGGAGAAAGCTGTTGTTCTTGAGTTAACTTTGAAGCACTTAAACGCCTTGACTGCTGTGACCGAGCAGCAGCACCAGAAGATAATCGCTTTGCAGAACGGTAAATTACATAACCGGGATTCTCTGGTTGTGCATCTGCCTTGACAAATAAATAAACATAGTCCTTAGGTAACAGTCTGGATGTGTGTTGACAAGTAAACGGAATTGCCATGATTCGTATTCGTAATATAACTACATTCAAAGTACGCAGTCAGCTTATCCTCTTCCTTCTTGTTCACTGTTGCAATACAGGAGATCGGTCGATGAAATCTTCTTTTCAGGCAGATCTGGAGGCTTTCCACTCGGGCTTTCAGGCGTGTGCCAAAGAGGTCCTGCAGTACCTGAGCAAGTTCGAAAACTGGACTACTCGCGAGCAGAGGTGCGCGCAGCTCATCAGCCACTTGCATAAAGTTTCCGTGCAGTTTCAGCCTAGTGCGCAGCTCCTGCAGCATCAGCTTCAGGACCGTGATGGTCCCAAAGGAGACGGCCAGGCGAACTGTGTACCGGTCATTCAGAGGACTCAGAACACAGAACTGAACGAGAACGATACTGATACTGACAGTGGATATGGCGGCGAGGCGGAGAGAAATGAGGGAAAGCTTGATAAAGGATGTGAGAGTGGTAAGGCACAGGGGGGCAAAGGTGTCAAGATTAAACAGGAATTCGGGGATGATCGCTCTGCCAAGAAACCAAAGATGAACTGGAGCGGGAATGGTGTGGCAAGTGCAGACCCTGTGAACCGTCCTGACCTGGCTTTCATGAACTCGTTGATGGGAATCACTGGTATTGGACAGCAAGCTCCCTTTTGCATGCCTTTCTATTTCATAAACCCCTCCGCAGCAGCGTCATACATGCCTTTATTTGATAAAAGTAACCTGGAGAAGTACGTGTACCCGGCAGCAGCTGCTGCGCTTACCAATCCTTTCCCGTGGCTCTACCCGGGGATCCCGGCACAGGCGGCCGCAGCAGCAGCAGCTTTCCCGGGGCTGGCGGCAGACAAGGGCAGCGGATTCACCATGCCCTCACAGAGCAAGGACAGTCCAGCTCACAGTGAGGATGTGTCAAACGAGACGGAATTGGGATCTCCCGCGGAGGGGGATCAGGGTCACGAGAATGATAATGATAATATTGGGGATGAGACCCTCCAAAACGAAAATGACGGTACATAATCATTTTTTCTGTCTTTTTCTGCCTGTACAAAGTCCATATTTATCGTTGTTAGCTTAATTTAAGTTCATTCAATATTCAGTGTAGTTTTTCTGAGAATTTTTGGAAAGCTTTGTTTTTATTATTTTCATATTTTTTTATTCAAAGTAGCTTCAGGATTGGTTCACATCTGAATTGGTCATTGACTTTGGGGAGGATGGGGGACGTTGTAACAATCTGTGCCTTTTGCACTTTATCCATGATATATTTGAATGATAATCGACTTTGATTGACTTCGCAACTTACATATGTTATCTACTCCATCCAGATGTGATTGTTTATCAAAAATGTTTGAATTTCTGGGAAATTGCTTTTTTATCTACTTAGGACACCTTATATAGTGCAATATGTTTTAGAACTTACTCCTTACCCAGCTGCAGCTATTATTTTACTTTCAAATTTAATTTGGAATTAACTTACTGTATGGGACACTTGGATGTATCATACTGACCTCAACAAGGGTGTTTACCATCAAAATTGCCACAGTATTTGTCATTGATGCCTCTTGCACATGTAAGTGTGTTGCATTTGTAATTTACCAGACCATTCAGGCTTTTCTCAGTGCTTGAAAGCAGTTACTTATATACCTCAACAGGAGTTCTTGAATGGGATTGATACAGAGGAGGGTTAAGTGGCGAACTCAGCACAGGTTATAAGACAAGGACATTTGTAATTGGACAAGCCTTTAGTAACAATCCTCTGACTCACTGTTACGGCTGCCCCCTTGCCCTCCCCAACCACCAGTTCTGGTCTGTTGTCGTCAATAATTTGTTTGTGTTCTAAAATGTCTATTAATCCCCCCTCCCATGTTGAAACAGTGTTTGCTTCACAAGCGAATCATTTAAGAATATAGGGAAGGACCTATAGCATCCCTCTAAAAAGTCCTTGTGACCTGAAGATGTTGTTTGACACCCTCCCTCTCCAACCCCAACCTCACTGCAAGTGTTAGACTACTGTGTCCACTATGGGCAGGCATCTCTGAGATGTCCAATGACTTGCACCTCCAGCAAAAACATACAAGGTATATTAGCACCTTATGGAAACTTTGATATTGAATGTATTAAATATGTGTTCTTTTCTGTAGATCTGAAAGTTTGTATATACTCTGATAAAGATCTAGTTCTTTGGTCTGAGAGGTAAAAGTGCACTTGTTCATGCCTTCTCCTTCTGTGTTCCCCCCACTCTTTGGTTTCCTGTGATTGGTTGTTCATCTGAAGTGTACTATAGTTTCATGGCAAAAAGTTTGTATGCCACAAAGACAAACACCCAAGGCTGTATGTATATCTGTGTATATATGGAAACCATGATACGAAGCAGCTTATTATGTTCCTCTTAGGATGGCACCCCATGGCTGTCCAATAGGTGCTGATATTAAGCTTTCTTTCATTCTCATCCTCCAAAAATGACTTTTCTCCAAGAATATTTGGACTCATTGGAAAAACTGAAATCCCGTTTCAGTACTAATACTGCCCTAAGTTGTTTAATTCATGTAGCAGTAACCAGTATCATATTCCAGGATGTACACAAACATGCATACAGGTGATGGCACTAGACAAAGCTGAAAGAGTTAGTAGGTGACAAGTGATGCCATTCTTAAGACTGTAATCAGACGTTCTTGTGTTCTGACAGTTGTCAAAGTGTTGTGTTTTTTAAACGAGTGTGGAGTTGTTTTTTCGCTGGATAGGAAAAAGAGATACAGAAATTGCCATTTATTTTTGCAGACTCAGTACTGCTTTTAAAGCTCCTGTTTAGATCCTCTGCTGTCAGTTGCCCAGAGCAGTGGCATGCCTGTGTAAATAGTCTGTGAATATGCTACAAATATGTCTAATGTTTATGTGGTAGAAGAAATCTCTGGATTTTTTAAAGGATTAAACAGAGCAACTGTTGCACATTTCGTTAATGCTTTACACAATTGCTGTTCTAAATTATTGCAGTAAAGTTGTCAAATAAAATAAAAAAAAAATATTATGACTACTTCTGTTTCAGTTCCTTGAATTCTGTTTGTGTAAATTCCCTTTCCTCCAGTACAACATCAGTACAGGATTTCCCTGCCATTAGTCATGTGATCAAGACCATTAAAGATGAAGAGCAAAGTTCTTCATCTGATACACACACACATATACACACACATATACACACAAACACACCGACACACCATAGACACCCACTTCACTGTGTGTAGTCTATTTATGCCTGATTATAGTACAAATCAACAACCACATCACTTGACCAAAATTTGCTGTACCAGTTGTAAACATTAAATTGAAGGGCTACTGCTGCATTTGATGGGTATTTCAACTGGATCTTTATGCATCATTCTTCTAACGCGTGACAAATAGAGACAATACACTTCTAATTGCACTTATAAGCTGATAGACATCTCACCCACAAAACATTATGTCATTTAAGGTGGGTGAATTCCAGTGACCACGTGGCCTTATCAACACCTCTCCACCCATTACATAATCCTGGGGAAAACCTGTGGTGAGGAAGTCTGTTGTCTGGCCATGTCTCTGCACAACACATCTGTGAATAACATAAATGCCTGTTAAGTGCATGGACTAGCCCAGTGTTGCTAATCACTCTAGCACCTTATCTGCAGCATCTCTGCAGCTAGTGTTATCATCAGTGCTGTTCTTTGACTAACTCCTTGGACATAAAGAATGCACAGAAGGAATGCAGCAAAATTACATGGATTACTGTAGCTACATCTGTGTGGGTTTATTTGGTTGTCAAACCTGAGAAATAAACTCTTTCCAAAGCCTAATAAAATCACTGAATCAATGTTGTTCAGAAAAACAAAGATTTAGTACAAGAGCCAATTCTGCAGAGCTTGATAATTGGAAGAAGACTGACATCTACTGGCCATTAGACAGAACAGTGCTCTGCCATGAGCAGGGTGGCACTAGAAAACTAGTGTGTCTCATAGAAAAGTTTACAGGGTGGCTAGACTTGGTTGTAGATTCAAAAAAGTGCTTCTAATGAACATAACATAAAAAAACAATGCATTCAAAATGATGGTCCTACTCTGCACTCAATTTTATGTATCATAATGACCTAACAATTTATTTCATTGGAAAACGAATTAAAAATGGAACTGGACATAGGAAAATTTGTTCTGAGTCGGCACCCAATTCTACTTGTAGATGTTAAGCGCTTACATATGCCTATTGTACACCTGGTGAGGCAAAACTTGAAGTAGTTGACCTTGCCATGCCACCTTGGATGCCCTCTAACAAGTTCACTGGACAGGAGATGATCGCGTTCATTTTTTGCAGGTTGCTATAAGAGATTAATTGCTTACTTCTTTGGTCCATTAACTCCATTCATTTGAATAAAATTTCTCTTACATCATTCTGGGCCATCATGGGTCAATAGCCTGGGCCTTATGGATATACATGGATGTTAATGATTTAGTGATTCCATCACAGTTGAGTTCCAGATCCAAGAGCAAGGTGTTTGTGGTTACATTTTGGATGATCTTAGTTTTAGCCCACTATTTGCTGTTAAACTTGTGTTCCAATGAAATGCCAATTTCGGCTGTTTCGGCTCGGCTCGGGAACTCCGTGGTCGTTGACAGAATTTTTTTACTGTGTTATGTGTTATTTTGTGTTATGATCCATTCCATATACGTTAGCTGCTGAGTCTTCAAGACAGTTTCAACAGCCGATGCGAGAAAAACACATTTTAAATGTCATGCGTTTGTCTAGACACTTGTTTTAGAAACATAGGCTATATGTAAAGAATAATACTGCGGATTAAGATGTAGGCTACATGGGTCCAGAAGTGAAAGTCGGCCGGTGCAGTACTCTGTATCCCTAAAAGATTCAGAGACGGTGCTATAGCCAAGAATAAATAGATCTGCCATCTGAGCGTACTGAAGGTGAGACTCACGTAGTTTTTGTCTATGCTTTCGTCCAATACAGTTCTATGGAAATCATTATGTCTGTCAGGTGTCCTAAGGCAAAACGTTATGCACACCTAATGCTGGGGTTCAGATGGGGCTAGTGCACTGAAATTCATATTTGTCTCTGCTAAATTGTTCAACATACAGATGACCGTATGTCACGTGAAACTGCACGCTTCAAGATCTCCAGTGGTGTTAGACACTAGTTGCTGTGATGAATGAAGAAAATTACATACATTACACACTGAAGTAATATTTACATACAATTTGATAATGTTTACATTCTGCAGCTCTTCAGTTACCATAAAAAGGGCACATCATGATCAATATACTTTGGAGTTTTGAAAGGCAATGGGGGTTCAAAGAACGCGTTGCGGGAATGATTCAGATATCAGGCCTCGATGAGTGCTCTACAACCAATAGGCCTAGCAGAAATTAATGCAACGGCACAAACATGAACTACTTTCACCCCTGCATGGACCCCATAGGCTACATTTTCTGATGAATCAGTTGCCTTTTTTATTGTTCCTTGTGCGTGAAAACTAACCTAAAAACAGAACGATCCATATTTCTGGGCAACTCGCATCAGCATCTATGATGGGGCTGCGTGCGGCGCATATGCTTGAACCTGAAAATTCCTGGGGTCATCCCAGAAACAGCACGTGATTGTTGTCATTGTTTTGTTAGCATGCATCAGCCTGAAGACTGTTAACAGGCCCGATGGTGTGACCAAAGATTCTGTTTCCACAAGATGCCGCTACAAACCACAACATGGCCAGCTGCATTTTCTCAAAAACTAACAATGGCTACCTTCCTTCGTATGAATACGTGACACTGGAGTGGACAGGATCACTAGCGTTCTTGCTAGCTGAAGATGTTTAAGATGTTAAGGTTAAGTACAAATGCATTTATTAGGACCCGCTTGCTGCCATGCAGACAGTTTTAGATACAACCGTCTACTAACTTCAGCCACAGACAGAATTATGCTAACTCACCATTACCCCCCATTCAGACAGGCAACGTTGTCCTCTAAGTGAGCCTCTGGCTTGAGTTTATGCCTGAATTTCTCATTTCCTTGCGTGGCTGTAATTTAAGCCTTCATAAAGTAGCCAGTTACAGTCTAGTTGCCTCCATGTTTGCAATGTTGCAAGAAACTTTACATTAAAGGCAGGCAGGGAAAGTAGTCATTCAACCGCCTCCGTAGGCTATGTAGCTTACCAGCTGATCGTGTGACAGGCGCGCATGTTGTCGGGTAAAATATCCCATTGAGATAGGCTGAAATTGCTGCCAAAAGTGGAGCTATCAGAAAAAGTCTACGACAAAAGTTGGTTGGACAAGTGTAATTGGGATGAAGCTTATTTATTTCGAGGAAATGACAGATTTCTTATTACATGTATTTCTTGGCCAAAAGGACACGTTCAACAGGGCGGCATACGCTGCCTTATATTGCAGCCTGAACGTGGAGTTTAAAACAACTCAGAGGTCCTTTCGCGTCAGTTTAACGTATGTGGTCCCGAAGCAATTGCAATTGGTCCCGCTAAATTGCAATTGTGTTAACGCAACAGTTCATACATGCATAGAGAGTTGAACTGACAACTCGATTGCAGTGAGTTGAGCAGTGTGACGACTTACAAAGACTCTTCCACGTCATAATAAACAGGGGCGTATTCAGATTAATGTTACGTTCGGAGAAAAATCAGTCTCAAAAGTGGTTTAATTATCACACACCGAATGCAATTTTGTCAACTTGGAAAGCATAATTTCTGAGTGGTTTCGCTCAGTATGGACAGACTATCGGCTGGAAGTAAGATAAATATAACTTTGACATTTGAATTGAGCTTAGGGACTAATTAAGTCATTTATCTTCCCGTTTTGCAATGTGGTTTCATTATCATGTGTAAATTATTTTTGCCCATAGGTGAGCCTCATGGCAAACTTCCATGCCACACGTCTAAGCCACCTTTGTGGGGAAGACCTGCAGATGAGGCCTGTAGCCCCGAATCAGCTTTGGCAGAAATGGTTAATACCATGAAGAATGTAAGTTATATGGGGATAACTCGGGTAAAATATAAAAAGATGATGCACTGCTATCAAGTGATTATCCTGCCATCTAGTGGTGTCAGCTAGTGGAAAGGTTTGGGTTGTTGGTGTTGGCTTGGTAGAGAATTTGATAAAGACCTATGTAGGCTAGCATATTCTACAACAGTCCGGTTAATGGAATGGTCAAATACCATTAACATGGACTTATATGCAGATTTGTTATGTTTAAAATTGATACAAACGGGCATTTTGATAACTGATGCTTGGTCATATAGTGCAAAAAATTGGGTCGTATAGGCTAAGCAGTGTCTGCAGGTACCCCTTCCTTTTTCAACTAAACCAAACATCAACCAAACACTTTACTGTTAGCTTTTCAAGGGTCCTCCTCCATTGGAGCCCTGGTAAAAAACGCTTAGAAAGTAGGAAGGAATAGGTTTGTTGTAACGTCACACCTATGTGATTTTTAACATCACACAAGCCAACACAGTAGAGAGAAACTAATGTTTGTGGCCAGATGAAGCATCAATTCATAGACATTCTCTCCATCTGTCCATCAGGTAATGGTATCAGCCGCTAGCTGTCCTCTGAGGACTGAAGATGGACCATTGGACTTGGCAATGCTGCAGAGGATGGTGGCTGAGAGTGATGCCCAAGCTAAGTGCTGGAGCATAATAATGGTATTTTAAATCCATCACACCCTAATATGAATGAAGAGTTTCTGACTAATTAATGTTCTAGTAAAACTACGATAGTCGTTATAATTGATGATTTATGTTGTCATTGTAGGATTTGACTAATGTTTGTACAAAAGTCATCCAGGGAGCCAACAATGACAGGCAGAGGTTTCTCCATTTGGCTCAACAAATGGAGAAAGTCATGAGGTCATCTCGGCCTCCACCAGGTCAGTTGGTTTATTTCTGAATCATGTTGGAATTGGTCATTTGTCAAAATAGACAGAAATGTAGTAGCTGAATCTGCATTATGTTTTTGCGTCAGGATTGTGTTCATCTGAGGGCAGGAGCCTAGAGAGCAGCACAAGTGCAAATCACATTAGAGTGTGCACAGATTCTGCTGTACAGGTGGGGCAGGTCATCTAGAGATTTAACAGCTCGACTCAAAGAAATTTAAACCACAACTTGTACCATATTCATAATGTCCTTATGTAAAATATTTCTGACAACATGCTACTTTCTTTTGTATTCACGTCTTTACAAGGTAACACAAAGCAGAATCGTATCATTTACAGTATTTCACAGCATTGCAGTGGACATGTCACACAACATGCTTTACTTCAGATACTGCATCACACATTTCACAACACACTCAGCAGCAATATATATAGTGTCTATTTGTTGTATCAGGTCCCTGAGGATTTAATTGATTTAAATGTGGCACCGTGTCAGCACTCCTCCAACCTAATCACCAAATCTGAGGTGATGGAGGCAAATGCTTGTGCTCTCCCTTCCACTGATGCCCAACTGATACCTGCAGCCACACTGGTAGGCATGCACTTTCTGCAGCTGTCTCACTCTTAGTGGAAAACTACGTCATGAATCTGTCTAGAAAGATATGAAATGCACTAGTTATAAGATGCATAGACAAACACATATTTTCTTTCTGCATTTTCTTCTCCTCGAAGCGTTACTAATGTGATGGCTATGAAAACACAAATGTTGTTATAAACCGTTAAAGTAACTTTTATAAGTAAGAGCAATTGTTTTTGCAGCCACTCATTGATCTGATGGGGACAAACCCACTAAAGTCTCCAGCTCTTCAGGAGGCCAGTGAAGAAGAAACATCAGAGGTGTTACGTCTTTGGCAAGACCCTGATTATTTCATGTCCCTTGGGGGAATTGTAAGATACTCTCCACTCACTCACTATAATTTTTTAACATTTGCATGAACTTTATGTATGAACAGCTGGACAGTGATTTTTGCAAGCTTGAAAACAAAACTGTACCCATGTATTAGCTATAGTTTATTAAACATGACTTGTAGGCCGTTCACACCCAGAATGATAACTATAACTACAACAACAAATAAATATCGCTCTAATTATTACGACTTGAAACAATATTGCTAGGATCATTTTCAGAGCATTTTTTTGAACGCTAAAAGGTTGACAGGCAGTCAGAAAACATGGAATTTTAGGAACATTAGGTCATCCATATGAAATGTCATTATAGTTACAGTTATCTTTATAGTTATCGTTCCAGGTGTGAATTGCCCTTTAATCAGAATCAGATCGTGTTGTAATGACAAAGTAAATGGAGAAAAAGAAATGCATCGACCATGTCTAGCCTTCCACTGTGTGCTAACCTCATAGATATTCTGCAAAATCAATGTGTCAAGCTTACCTTGGGAAATGACAGTAGTCTGCAACAAGTATTTAAACTGAATGCAGCATCAATTTTTTTTTTTACCAATTCCTACATTTGATATGTAGTGTTCTATTAATTGTATCTCTTAATGGTGTTGTAGCCAAGAAATGTAATCCTTTTCCTGCAGCCACAAAGTGATCTGATCAGGACCCAGCCTGATGTGGTGGATTTTGCTAGTGATGGTTCTTAATATTAATTCTGTTAACTCTATCTCTTAATCGTGTTGTCAACGGATGCCTGAGCAGCAGGTTGAAATTCTGAAGGAGACAGAGGTGAAAGAAACAGGAGAGGCCATGTTAATGTCATCAGACACTCTGTTGGCACATGCACCAACTACAGAGGTTTGAATGGTGTTTTCATTTACAGAGCATCTGTGAGGATTTCTTTCAAACTGACCCTCATTGACAGTGTCAGTTAAATACATTCCATCATTACATAGGTGTATGTCTGACAGGTATTATTTTTCCAGCCTCAGAGTGATCTGACTGGGACCAGCTCTACTGTGGTGCCGGATGTGGATGATGGTCTTGGGGTGCTGAAGTCTCCAACTGTTGATCAAAACGCAGATAACAAGACACCAGAGGCTCTCCATCTTTTGTCTGCTCCTGAAGACATCTTGTCTACTGCAGAAATTGTAAATCCCTAATTAGTCTATCATCTTTTAACTTGTACATAGAACGTGTCCATATGATTCACTCTTGTATGCTTCATTTGCTATAAGTTCAGTGTTCTGATAATGGAGTCTTTTCTAAATGGTTTTGAAAACAGGTGATCGAGCACCACCATGATGAGGCCCTGCAACTTAATTTGTGCAGTCCTGAAGAGGGTTTGCCAACTGCGGGAGTGGTAAGACACTCACATGATGTTTGAACTTGTGCATGAACCTGTTTTTATTGACAGTGTCAGTTAAATACATTCAGTCATTGCATAGGTGTATGAGTGACAGGAATTGTTTTTCCAGCCCCACAGTGATCTGACCTGGACCAGCCCTTCTGTGGTAAAAGGAGTGGATATTGGTCTTGTGGTGCTTAAGCCTCCAGTAGTTCATCAGAACGCAGGAGACAAGACACCAGGGGCTCTCCATCATTTGTCTGTCCCTGAAGACATCGTGACAGCTGCAGAAATTGTAAATCCTGATTTAGCCTGTCATCTTTTAACTTGTACATACAACTTGTCCATTTGATTCTCTTGGTCGGACCAGAGCTGGACAAGTTCACCACGCAGTAATGTTTTCAAGCATTTACAGCTAAGAAATGTAATCCTTTTCCTGCAGCCACAAAGTGATATGATCAGGACCCAGCCTGATGTGGTGGATTGTGCTGGTGATGGTCTTAAGGTTCCAGCTGCTCCTGAGAACATGGGAGAACGACCATCAGGAGCTGTGCAGGTGCAGCAGCGTAAGGCATCAATGGTAAGATGATCATCTACGGTCACCGCTTATCATTTGGTGACATTGCCTCTGCTCCAACATGCCCACAACTTTTGACTGTCTGTAGTGTTCACTCTAGAGGAACCACAGAAATTTTCCCCTTTTGTTTCAACAGGCTACAGACCGGGGCTCTAAAGCAAAGGCTAAAGCTCCGAAGCTGAAAGTGAACAGGCAGACCTCACAACCAGCTCCTGCCCATCATCCATTCAGAGAGACGGTTATGAGCTATTGCGGCTTTGAGTTTCCTCCTGATGAGGTCATCCAATTGATGGAGGAGGGCCTGCTGCCTAGGTCTCAACTGTGTCCTCCAGTTGTTCCGGTATGAAGACTTCTTTCAATAAGTATCAGTGACTCTCATCTCTGCAGAAGAAGAGAGTCTATTAACCTGAAGACACTAGGGTGCAAGACCACTGTGTGCAAAGCCGATACATACCACACCATCACAAGGAATTACAAATAAAGGAACCAGTTAATGTTTCCTCCACAAATATCCTCAGCTATCCCTTCCACTAACTGCCTTAAAACAAAACAAAAAAAAACATTTGTTCACAGATCTATGAGGAGCAACGTCAACTGTTTAGAGAAGTGCCTCATGTGGAAATGCAGCTGCTGGTCCACTCTGTAGTGAAAGAATTATGGGAGATGTACAACCTTGGAGAAGGCCCAAAGGATTTGTCAGGCCTGCCCAAACCATGTCCTCCTGAACACTTTCTAAAAAGCTTACGTTACGGGCACCATCTGAGCTTAGACCGCAGGCAAAGTTGTTGTAAGGTTAGGAAACAAAGACCATCTAACACAACTAATGAAGATAATGCTTTCCATTAAATCAGTAAAATACATTAGGAATGACTTTAAACACTTATTTTGTGTTCTATGAAGGAAACTTTTGAGCTTTGCTGGGGGATCATTAAGGGCATCTATCCCAAAAAGGCTGATACAAAATCTGCTTGGAATAAACATCCAGATTTCAGCAAGATCAAATCCCTCCGTGATCTTCAGGTAAAATTCAGTTGCAACATAGATTATAATGGATTATGTCAAGCACATGCATTTCAGTTTACTCCATCAAGATAACTAACACTAACCAGTCTAGGTTATGTTTTTGTATTAGTTGACCATCTTATCCATTTTAACCATATTGCATTGTTTTGTTTTTGTTTTTTTGTTTGTTTGTTTTTTTCTTACAGGAGTATACAACTAGAAAGGTTTTCAAACTACGTGAAACACCAACTCCAAAACATATGGAAAAGACACAGTTTCACCTTGTGAATGAAAAAACTGGGGTTATTACATTATTTTGGCAAGTATTTTCTCAATTTTTTCTTTTAGTTGTTAACAGAATAAAATGATCCAGCCTTTTTCTTAGCAGTAAGGGGCGACGGGCAGATTATGTCCTCAATCGGTTCGATGGTATTCATCTCTTATAACTTACAGCAATTAGTCAATAGTCTACAATTCACTGACTCAGTATTTCATTCCTTCAGATCATTTAATGAGGAATGAGGAAGAGGACTTCATTTTTTGGATCCAGTTGGCAACCGACCTCTCGTCTATATTTTTTGTCTTCAATAAAAAATGTTACCATCTATCTATCCTTTTTCTACAACCATGTGACAGAAAAAATATTTCAGAAAAACTTTATTCAAAATTGTATTGAAGATATTTCTTTTGAACAACTTTATTACAATACATTTTAGGTTTAAAGTATTAGCTTTTTTTAAAAGCTCATTCAGAATTTTCTTTAGAACATCAGACCACAAAACTTGAAGTGGTAAAAGTCCCTGAGAGAACAGATGAGAAATACAGATAATGTAAGGAGTATGTATACAGATAAGGTTATTAAAGCCCTTAAGGGTTTGAATGTCACAGGTCTGTCCCTTTTTTATATGTGCCACACAAACCGACAAATGGTTTATCAGACTACACACTACATGAGCCACTATATTAAAACTTGTACATTTTTTTCCTCACTCAGTGGTACTGAGTAGGTCTGTACATATTACATATTACAAGTGGATCTTAATAGTGTGTGCATATATGTATGCATGAGCAGATGTGATAGCTGTGTATTTGTGTGTGCGTGTGCACGCACACATTGGTGTCTTAGTGCAGCAACTTCAATTCAGTTTCAGTTTTATTTATACAGCGCCTTTTACAATAGTATTGTCTCATGGCGCTTCACAGAAGGAGCACCCAAGAGCAACAGGGGCAAGGAAAAACTCCCTTATGTTCAGTTAATCTAGGAAGAAACCTTGGGCAGATCCACGACTCAAGGGTCATGGAGAAAAATTACAGTCAGTAGTAACCATGACAGACTATAAGTTGCCTATGGTTTAGCTAAGGTTCATAATAGTTCATAATAGAGTATTATCCCACTTTTACATTACATGGTAATCAGTCTATAGGTGGTTATCAGGAATTATGGCTGGACAATGTAGCAGCGGCCAGGCATAGTGACAAACTCAAAGGAGTGAGATGGGTCATGGGGGTAACAGTAAGGGTCCATTTGACAGCGCCATTGTGAGGGGGGGTCAATCACGAAGCCTCAGGAAGGGGAGTCGGGCCCAGCATCGGCGTCCAGGAAGGTCCTCTGTGATGGGGAGTCGGTCCTGACATGGGCCTCCCGTAGTGTTGGTTGTAGTCCACTCAGGAGGGGAGGGTGAGAGGAGTCCGCCAGAATGAGGCAGGGATGACACTCAGCAAAGATAATTGTGGACAGAGGAAAATAGTGAATTAGGCCAGGCTCACACATCAGAAAGCAAATGTGTATAATATGTTTATATTTATATATGTGTATAAAATATATATATACATATAAATATTGAGAGAGAGCTGAAAGAGAGAGAGAGGGAGTTGTACGGCATGACACATGAAGGTTGTGTGGCGGCGCTAAACTTCTGGGTCTTCAGTATCTCTGTATGTTTCTTGCTTACACCTGAAATAAACAAAACAAACTCCAGCATAAAAATCAAACATTTATTTTGCCATTTGAACTGAAAACCACCTTAAGGTGGTGTAAGTGACAACAAAAAAAGACTTGTTTGAATAGCGTATCTTTCAGAGGCTAGCATTTTCGCCACATACATAACAGCAATAACTCTGACTGAAATACAAACTGTATACATTTCTTTTTTTTAGCAAAAACTAAATCCAGGGCTGCCATCTTAGCATGAGAAATGTTTTGCTGGACTCCCCCTCACTCCTCCTTTTCAAGTGTAGTGTGTATCTGGACTGCCATCTTTAATGGAACAGGAAAGCATTCCCTGATTGACACCCTTAGGACCATCCCCAGCTAAAGTGAGGCTGGCCAAGGGCAAGGATGTCTACTGTGCTCCCAGTGAGGCTGGGAGGGGGCACACCTTTACCCCTGACCCCTCAGGCTCTGCTGCCTGGACAGGAGAAGGAGGAGATTGACTTGGCCTTGGGATCCAAGCTGGGAGATTGGCTGAGACTATTGGCCATCCTCAGACTAGTGATATCAAACAGTCTCAGTGTTTTGGGAAAAAAATGGAAAATGATTGTGCACTATAAGTTGTGTACAATCTCTAACTCTGTGGCAATAATTGCTCCCGTCAGAAGTAGAAGTTCTACAGTAGAAATAGAAGACTGGTGTGTGCACACAACATTCACTTGCATACAGATAAACACACATGAAGGCATATAAACTCTCTTTCTCTCTATGTGACAGCAGTGAGCCGTGTAAAAGGGGGATAGTATACGGGTCCATGGTTAACATTTGAGTTCAGTGTGTTGTGATGACTAAGTTGGTTGACATGGTTTGCGCGAACATATGAACACAAGATGTGACATGCCTACTATAGGGCAGGGATTGACATGGCTACCCTTCCTCATTCTCCTCTGTTCCTCCTCCTCAAATCTGCTGTCTACACAATATAGGCTAGCCTACAGTTTATTATGAATTTGTGTATCAGACGTTATGCTGGGAAAACTTAATGGATATGTTTTATGATTATCTCAGAAAACGTTTCTCATATAGTCTCACTAAAGGCATTAAATAAAATTTCAATTTCAAATCTTTCAATCAGGCCTGTAAAGTGTACTCATTTGAATTCACATTGGCTTTAATAATATAACAGTAGTAAACAGTTGACAGGAGGCTTAATTGTTGTAGTACAAATCTAATTCCAAAAAAGTTGGGATAACATGTAAATTATAAAAATAAAAAAAAATGCTATAGTTGCTAAATCATACAAGCAACATTTGTCTGAGAGTAGTCTAAGCACAACTTATCACAGTTGTCTGAGAGTAGTCTAAGCACAACTTATCACAGTTGTTGAAACTGGATTGAGGAAGCCACACTGTTGGATCTTTGCATAGATACAGTTTGCCCTCATTATCTGGTAATATTTCTCTGGGTGGCATCTTATGTTGCTCAAAACATATATGTATTTATATATATAATACATATATGTATGTATGTATATAAGAATAACAAATTTTCACTTGTAACCATGAACAGTTTTCCACGTCCTCTCCATCTCAAATGATCTCAGGCCCAAATAAGGCTGTTAAACCTCTGGATCAAGTATTCTTTGCATGGCGAACCATCCAATCACCAACATTTGTTCACAGACAACAGGAATTTTATGATTGTTGTTCTTGAAGTACAAAAAGTTGCGTAATGAAAGGGAATAAAACGCTAACATACATAAATGCTAAAAAAATATGGGTTATTTTATTGCAGCCGCTGATTGCAAACAAGGTTAAATCAGAGTCTCAACGACACACACCATCCCCTTCTCCCCTTTTAATTGCCATCTCTTCTTAAATATGAATATTAATTATTAAAGTAAACATTAAATTAAAGGGCTACCGCTGCATTTGATGGGTATTTCAACTGCATGTTTGTTCATAAAATGTCTTTTTTTCTTATTACATATGACAAATTGAGACAATGCACCTACAAATACACTTATAAATTGCACAGCTACATATCTCAGCCATGAAACATGATGTCATTTAAGGTGGGTAAATTCCAGTGACCGTTATTTCACCACTTTTTTCCTGAGAACCGGGTGGCCTGATCAACACCTCTCCACTCATTACATAATCCTGTGGAAAACCTGTGGAGAGGAAGTCTGTTGTCTAGCCATCTGTACATCTGATACATCTGTGTGGGTTTGGTTGGTTTCGTTGGCATTTGGTTGGTCAAACCTGAGAAAAACACCTTTTCCAAAGCCTATTAAAATTAATGAAGCACACTGTTGTTTATAAAAGCAAAGATTTTGTAGAGGAGCCAATTCTGCTCCAGAGCTTGATGACTGAAAGAAGACTGACATCTAGTGGCCATTAGACAGAATAGTGTTCTGCCAGGAGCAGGGTGGCACTAGAAAACTAGTGTGTCTCCTTGTAAATTGAGTTGATAAGGTAGACTTGGTTATAGATTCAAAAAAGGGTTGCATATGAACATAACATAAAAAAGCAAAGCAATCAAAATGACAGCCCTACTCTGCACTAAATTGTATGTATTAAAATGACCAACAATTTATGTTTTTAATTGATTAAGTGGAAATCAATTAATAATGGAAACGGACAACAGGAACCCAAGTCGGAACCCAATTGTACTTGCAGATGTTTAGCGCTTACATTTGCCTACTGTATACCTGGTGAGGCAAAACTTGAAGCAGTTGACCTTGCCATGCCACCTTGGCTACCCCCTAAAAAGTTCACTGAACAGGAGATGATCATGTTAATTTTTTGTAGGTTGCTATAAGAGATTAATTGATAGCTTCTTTGCTCCATTTCCATTTCAGTAACTTTTCTCCTATATCATCTGGGCCATGTATGGACCAACAATTGCGTGATTGTTGGTGGCCAAGCAGCGAAGCCACAATTGTGTTTCTACCTTTTATTATTATTATTATGCATCTTTCAAATCTATGTCAGCTCATAGAACCGCAGCAGCAAACACTGATTTATTTCCCATGTTCAAAATAGTTCTCAAGGGTAGAGTTCCACAAACTATGCAGGAGTATCATTCAGGTAGTGTCACAGAGTACACTCAAGGTTGTCATGGTATTGCTGAGACTAGTCATATGAGGAGTTGGTATTGAGCTCAGAAAGCTGCATGGTGCCCCCATGTGATGATTAGTGGAAATGCATCCAACTGTTTAGTATCCTCTTAGGACAACTAACAAAACGAAAATTTAAGACAACCAACAGAGCATAGGATTTATTAAATCAGTATATCTTATTTAATCAATCCCACATGATTACAATAAGCCAATGCCAAGCCAATCAGTTAAGCATTGACAGAACACCGGTCTAATAAATAAATGATATGAGCATAAATTGCATTCATATCCTCCCAGAGTTTACCTATTATTTTTATTTTATGGGCAAAATATCCAGGAGATCCATGAAGTTTCCATACGTAATCAGATATGGATTATCTAGGATGTGGGACTTTCTCTGTGTTGCCCCTGCCACATCCTGTTTTAGTCAATGGAGAGACAGGAGGTTCCAAGCTCTGATTTGGATCTCTGAATGAGATAGTTATCCTTGTGGCTCTGGCATATAATTATCATGGATGTTTCTCAGATGGTTGGTTTTGGTCTGATGGCACCATTGAAAAGTATCTCAAAATATTACACAACAGAAAATAATGGAAAATTTGACATCAATGTCAGAGGCTCTGTGAGCTGCGGAGGGTATCAGCACACTGTTTGTAATGTAAGAAGTAGATGCATGACTGCAGACTTCAGTTAGTGATTGTCTGTGCTTGAAATGGTCTTAGTACAGTCAGCCAGAGAGGATTCAGTGTTGAGCAAAACAAACAAACAAAAGGACATGAAATATTTACATGAATTTGTGTTGCTGAAAAATATCTTTCTCAGCATGTTGCCTCAGTCACTTAGAGGGACATGATTTCCATGTGTGGTGTCATACATGTGCCTAAGCTATCTCTGCTTTGGCTTCCTGCTCCATGAGAAGAGTGATGTCACTAGAGCACTTCTTGCTTCGCTCTCCATCTCCTACTGAGTGGTGGCGTTTCAAGTCTCGCTCACGGAAGTGTTTGAACATCTCCGTTTCAACAACTCCTTTCTCCTGCCCCAGCTTTGGGAATGGAAGACTCCCTCCTTTTCTGGCCAGTACACAAAACATCAACATTAACAGTAGGCAATGTTACTGGGCCAAGCATTCCCTGAATTAATGGTAGTTACATACTGTAGGTTCATACAATTCATTTATAGGACAACTCATATGACTAATGCATATAAAGTATGTTACTGCAATATCATATTAAGAAGTATGCTGGATTATTTTGATGTAAAGAGCTTCAAATTCTTACAAAAATCAATGGGCTGAAACATATCAAGCTCTTATGTAGCTTGGGAAACAAACAGACTTACTTTTTGTAATAAACAGCTGTTGCAGCCAATAAGACAAGAAGAAGACCTAGTGTGATAAGGATGGCAGTGGGGGCTGCTGAATGGTGAAAACAGGAGACAAATTCACTTATGTTTCTTATGAAAACAGTTTTAAATTTGTCACAGTGTTTAAGGGAAATTAAGCAATTTTGTGATTCTCACCTCCAAAGCGGTCTGCATGTGATTGAGCAGGAGCAGCTGTGTGCACTGGAGGAGACAGAGTAGAGGAGGTGGAAGTTGAGGAGGTTGAGGAAATGGAATGAGGAGAGGAAGATGGACGACGGGTCATGGTGGTGATAGTTGATGTGCGCAGTGTGTTATCAGTGACCTTAGATGAGGAGGTGGAGTTGTGGAGGTGTTCAGGAGGAGCTTTGCTGGAGAGTGGGGGACGCCTGGGGGGAGAGAGAGGGAGACGAGAGATGGCGGAGGTGGGGAGAAGGGGCCTCCTGGTCAGAGTGGAGGTGATAAAGGGTGGAAGAACCGTGGGATAGCGAGAGGAAGTGCTTCCTTCCTGTCTCTCTGTGGTCACAGTTCTAGCTGTCGTGGCTCTCTGTGATGTCACTGTGTCTGAAAGATGGCAACAGATAAGATGCTTGGACAGAAGAAGAACAGAGTATTCTAGGATCATTCCCAAACTCAAAACAGGACAAACATGGGACAGAAAGCCTACTTATTAATAAATAACTATATAATATAATATAATATAATATAATATAATATAATATAATATAATATAATATAATATAATATAATAAAATAAATGTATTATATAACTCCATTATATACCTGATTTGATTTAGTACATTCAAAAATACATCTCAAACCAGTGTGATCTTACTATGATTTAAAGAGAATTAAACTAATTACTGTACGGCTATCATTTAAAAAGAATTTATTACTTTATCTGATTTCCTTTCAAACAAGATATACTGTAAATGAAATCTAATATTGCAAGTGCATACCTGTATTATTGAAGCAAAACACATCAAATAGTCTGCTTTCAGATGCCCTCCAAGGGACAAGTCCAGTTTTGCCCTGGCCACACCTCGGGTTAGGCTGAATACGAGGGGTAACTGCAATCTTTTCCTCCACCCACCCAAATCTGTGTGAAAAACTTGTCACTATTTTTTTTCTTAAGCAAAGTGAAATGTATTTTGTGCTTTCTGATAATGTTGTTGTTAAATGATATGAAATGAATGCAAATTAGTGGATGTCAAGACACATTTTTCACTAGTTGTAGTTCACTGTGGTAAAATAACAAAACAAAGGGAAACACAATGTATGCTACACTGAGAACACTTGATTCATTAAGAGGCTCCTGAATCAGTGCTGTGGCTCTACATGACAACAAAACGTTGCAAAGGTCTAAGCCTACTTTGAGTCAAACCTGAAATACATCACATTTAACTCCTTAAGCCTGACAGGAACTCCAAAGATCTCTAAGCAGCTTTAACCAGACATTCAACTCATGAAGTGTCTTTTTAAACACTTGCACAATTCTCTGTCAGTGCATGTGCATCTTATCAAGATCTAGCACAAGGAGGTACTATTCTGTGAAACGTTACCCCACAGACATGAATATAGTCAAACTGCTACACATCCACTTCAACTGACCTTGAGTCAGAACCACAACAGGACAAAATCTGTTACTAGCTTTGGTGACTTCTAGAAACTTCTTAGTGGTTCACTGCTTACCTGCACATCTCCAAGCCATTCTGGAGAGCTGTGTCCACCTGAGCTTTGGTTGCGATGTTTACATGTAGAGCTTTACACACCTCAAATGCCACAGAGGCATTGAAACTGTACTCGTTATTCTGTGTGACCATGAAGACCCCTGAGATAGTCTTTTTGGTTGACACTGAAAAAAAATTAAACACTGCATTTAGGAAACTACAACTACAACTACTACAGTAACATTGCCCGTTATGCTGATACAATTACAATGCTATTTGTTTTTTGAATACAACAAAATGTACAACATGCAAAATATTAAAAGTTGTGAAAAGTATATTCTCAAGAGACATTCGTACCTTGAAGTTGTGAAGGATCCAGTGCTAATGCACAAAGAGTTCTGGAAAGCAGCAGGAGCCCTGCAGAGGTAGCCAATCTTCTGGCCATGCTGTTTCTTACTGTTCTGTCAGGTGTGTTAGGGAGATGGGCAACCTTTTGCATAATAGCACATTAGAAAAGTGGCTCTCACTGATGACACTCAGATCCCTGGGCAAGTGCAAACAGGAAGGAGGGGATGGGCTGTACTAAGGCCTTTGACAAGAGAGCAGAGCTTTTCCAGCCACAATTAGGTTATCATGGTAAAGACTAATTACATCCTAACTCTAATTTTATATCAGTGGTTAGTGATGTGGATATTGGACCTACATATAAGTTATAACAGAATTCTTTCAGGCATGATTGATTTGTATTAATTGGACATAAATGTTATGATTTCTATGCCTTTGTTTAGTTAGTTAATATATTCTGTTAGTTAGTTAGTCTGTTAGTTAATATATTCTGCTAATATACTTTCAGTATTTTTCGTGGAGTACTGTAGTCCTCTGTCATTTCATGGGTAATTGCATGGACTAGATTAAACACTCCCACAGTAACTCTGCCACCACATCTATTTCCATGGCTGTACCAAGAAATGTCATGTTCCTAACTTCACTGTACTCTGTGTGAGAGCTTTGATGCTTAGTCAGCAAACAGGCAGAAATCTTTCTGACTGCAGGAATGGGCACTGGGAAACTATTGGTGGAAATCACCCCTGACATAGTGGCCCTCACTTCCTCATTTTCTTTCCTACCTTCATCTTTGGATGACACTCCTATTCTCTTCTTTTTATCCCTCTCCAGATTTCAGCTTCAACTTTTCACCTCCGGAAGCCCCTGTGACCAGTGTCTTCCTGCTGCTGTTCCACATACATGTAATCAACATTCACATGGAATGTGTGACAGGCCATTACAATCTCAAACACCTCATCACCTTAGGGTCCCTGTAGTACCATGATCCTGCTTTTCTGCACTGTTGGATATTTTTTTGTGTGTGGGCTGATGTTCTACACAGGGCAGCGAGCCTGCAAATAATGTTTTGTTTTGTTGTTGTGTCCTTCAGGACTTCAACTATTCCAACCTTGAGATTAATTGTAATCGTCCTCACTTTGAAGTGCTGTTGCTCAGGAAGAAATTATCCTCTTCATTCCAATCTGATGTGTTCTTCCACTGACGTTGAAAAGAGATTTGGGCCTAGGTCTAGACTTCCTGCTCCTGTTGTTTCATAGAATTGTGTCAGGTATAAAAAGTCTCATAAACACAAGGATCCACCCACACAGTCATATACACAAGCCCTACAGAGAACAGAGAACAGAGATCAGTATTAAAGATGATCCATTATAAGAAGCAGCTAAAAGGGTTCCTTGCATCCTCATATAAACAGCTCTTTAAAATGTTCTACAACTGCAGCAGATCGGTTAAGTTTGCACTTTACACTTAAAACATCCCCTAACACTTACATTTAGTCTTGAGCAGTGAGTTTCCTCATGCTCACCTTGTTTGCACCTTTGGGCTTGATGTTGTTTTGGTAAGCGCTCCCTCTAGTGGTGCATTCTAGAAAACAAGAGTTCAACAGGCTGCTGAAATAAACCCTCTGACTGCTGGGCTTTGTCAAACTTGTGCTCAGAGAACACAAACAAGTCTTGTTCTGAGATGACGGCATGGGGTCTCCATATAGTCCCATTTCCCGGAAGTCATGAGCTGGCGTATACCCTCCTACAGTTTGTTCTGATAATAAACTGATGAGTGAAGAGGAAAAGAGCCAAGACAAAGCAACAGAAATCTGGCTGTGTGGCATTTTAGCCACATACCTCTGGCTTAGATAAATTATGACCCTGGGATGTAATATGTTGCAGTGTATGCTGAACGAAATTGCTGCTAAGCAGATGAAAACAACTCTTTCTCAGAGTTGCTGAGTCTGAATAATGCATCCCTGCCTGCCTGCATGGCTTGAGTTTCTGCGCAGGAAAAAGATCTGGTGCTTCTCTGGTTGTGGGACATTGGCTGAGACCTAAGTAGACACACTCCATTCACCACCCCCAAACTTCATCACTGTCCTGGGGCCTTGATTGAGGAAAAACACAGCTTGATTTCCCTTGAGCCAGAGATAGCTGGGCTATTATCACACAGTTAGAAGATTAATCATTTTGATGTAACATTAATAGAAAGCCTAGAGTTCATTTGTGTTTTCCCTAGGGAGTGGGCAACAGTGGTAAGAAGAGGTGTCTGTTTGGTGTAATTAGTTCTGGTTTGCTGACTGGATTGGTGAGGGACCGGCCACGCATCTTCCAGGCGTTGGGTTTCTCCACCCTGTGAAGCCGGGATCACGTTATCAAATGAATAATTCACCATGCAGCGCAGGAGGACAGATAGTTTGCCTCGTCTCAGTCCAGACTAGAACTTTGGCAGCCCTTCAGACAACAAGGGTGATAGGGTGATAACCAGCGGAGCCAGCCAACCAGCCAAAACAACCAATACAGCCAGCCTACCAGCCCCCCAACATGTCACTGAGGGCTACCTCCCATGGGGATCTGCAGGCTCTCTCCCTGGGGAAAACCCCGGTGCTGGACAGCGGACTCTACAAGTCCTACTCCCTCAGCAGCAGCAACATGAACGGTAGTGGCGGGGGCAGCGGCATCCGCTTTGGGAAGGACGGAGGGATGGAGGAACTCAAGGCCATCTCCAAGCCCTGCCTCACCAGCCGCAGGCCTGTGCGTGCAGTCCGACCAGTCAGCGCAGGGGGCACCTTCCTCCAAATCAACCACCTGCAGGGGGAACTGGTGAGAAAGAGGAAGGTAAGTGATGGCATAGACCACCCTCACCTGCAATATGTACAGTGAATAGAATCTTACAGGACTTATGGTTAGTCTGGAGAGAATCCACTTTGAAAAATGGCACTTTCTTAGTGATATATAATTAAAGTTTAAGGGTACTACCTAATCTTAATATTACCCATTCTTTACTTCAGTGTATAATTTAGCTTGTTTTTCATTGCTTGGACCAAACAGGAAATGTTGGTATGATGTTTCAGTGATGAGAAACATGAGACCTGTGAAACAGCAACATGGGGTCTCTGACAGCAACACTGCTCTCTGTCATGTTGTGGCCCATGTCTGCATATCTTACTTGTGCAGGAATGTGAGGACCTGAAGAAGGAGAATAAGTACCTGTCCAATGAGATCCACATGGAGAGGATCATGATGAGGACGGAGAACGAGCTCACAATGCGGAACCTGCGGAACCTCAACCAGGAGCTGCAGGCCCAAGTCAAAGAGGTAAGGTTTCTATTAGGTCAACACAGGAGCACACACAACACACAAAGACACTCACTCCAGCACTAATGTGTCAGAATAGTAATCACTGCCCATAACATGCTCCATTTGTTTACGTTCCCACAGCCCATAATCTTAGCACTACATTCCCACAACGTTAAAACAACATCACAGTGACCCAGTTTGGGATTTACACACACTTGGCCAAAGTCACAAAAGATAGCAGACACAAGGAGCAAAGTGTTGGGAGAACTAGCGCCAGAGGCTGACTAATTTTGGGTAGTTTTGAGTAGTTAGGGATATGTAGTACCTTGGAAACACTACATTCCATGTCCCCAGTGTGTGTGTGTGCTGATTCCCTCTGACAGCTGAAACAGAAACTCCACCTGAGCCAGCAGAGGGCCACTCTGTGCTCCCGGGCAGCAGAGGATGCTGAGCTGAAGCGTGGAGATGCAGAGAAGAGTCGGGCATTGGCAGAGGCACGGGCAATGGACAGCCATAAGGAGATGGACTTAGCACTGGATAACAGAGCCAAACTGAATGATGAACTGCAGCAGCTCAAGAAAGAGGTTTGTCAAACATAGTAACACACACACACACACACACACACACACACACACACACACACACACACACACACACACACACACAACATAATATACTACACACAATGTACATCACACTGCATGAGACGATAAATGCAACATGACTAAAAGTAGTGCTCTGATGGTCCTCACCCTCATCTAAATATCCATCTGGCTTCCTAGCAGAGTGAGAGAGTGAGAGAGAGAGAGAGAGAGGGAGAGGGAGGGGGAGAGAGAGAGAGGCTGATAGAGAGATAAAGTGTGTTTAGGGCTGCTACACACTGAGGCTTTGCCAGAGGGGAAAGTGTTGGAGAAGAGAAGACAAAATTACACAACTGTGGAAGTGAGGCATTGTGTTAAGCATATTGATCTGTATTGTTATAAATGTCTGTTTGGACCGGGGTGATGATTAGACTTGTTGGGTTTGTAACCGACCACCAGCATCACACTGGTTATAAAACAACATGACTGATTTTATGTTGCAGTATAGAGAGAGTGGTTACATCAGCACTCAAAACTGAAATATGATCAAAATATGATCAAATAAAATCTAAATTTTCACTTAATTTTTCATAGCACACAGATGTCCAGCTGTCATTAGCCAAAGCAGAGAAGAATTACTTTGAAACCAAGCTGAAGCTGGACAGAGTGTCCTCTGAGAAGCAGGCTCTGCTGGAGGAGAACCGAGGACTAGAGGAGGAGAGGAACAACCTGCGACACCGCCTGAAGGACATCACAGAAGAGAATGTGAAGATCAAAGACAAGTGAGTTCAGTTATATTCTATGTATATATATTTCTGAGAGAAGACAGTGAACTGTGTTTGAAAATGTGTTTTCCTTGAGGTTCTCTCTGCTGCAGTATGTCATCACATTACCAGTTTGGTTTGTTAGATACCTGCTGCCCCCCTCTGGGTGGCAGAGGTATAGGATAACCTCTGAAGCACCCTGAATGCTGAAAGTTGTGAAGTTTAGTTCTAAAGAAAGGCGACTAATTATGTATTTCATGAAGTACAATTTTGTGCAGACTTGTTCCAAGTGGTTGTTTAAATGACAGCATATCACCTCGCCTGCTGAGAATTCTGTATTACGTATTCATTCAGAAGTATTTGACCTAGTTTCACATCACATCCCTGCCAATTCCAACCACATAAGCTTATGTGGAAAGAAACTCCAAGAGCACTTCACTTGCTCCGACCACAAATATCCTCAACAAAGGCTGGCTACAGAATATGCATACCTGCCTCTTCCTCTGCAAGTCTCTGATCGTCTCCTCATGTCTTCATGGTGTCCTCCTGACTGCAGGGAGGTGAGCTCCAGACGCAGGGCTCTGGCTGCAGAAGAACAGAGTGAGAGGTCAAGCAGGGCGCAGCTGGAGGCCGAGCAGGCCAGGAGGCTGGCGGAGAAGGAGTGGAAGGACTGCACCACTGAGTGCCTGAGCTGGAGGGAGAAGCACCGGGCTCTGGAGAGCTTTTTCAGGGCGCAGGAGGACCTCAAGGCCCAGCGCAGGAACAAAGCAGTGAGTCATAGCAGGATGGGACAAGACACAGCAAAGGGGGGGGGGGGGGGGGGGGCGACCTAGCGATCAAGATGGTGGGATCAGAGAACATAACATTCAGAGAGTGACAGAAACAAACATAATTAATCTCTAAATAATTTGTATTTTTTAGATATTGTACATAGTGTAAATTATATAGACAGATATAAAAGAGCACAAATGTATATTTTCTTCTGTTCTCAGTGTCAGGTGAACATCAAGAGCTACTTCTTGTGCATGACTGAAAGTGACCAAAGGGTTAAAATCCTAAAGAACTCAGATGGTTCTCCAAGGAACTTCACGGTAAAGTGATGTTCACTGAAAATATGATTCAAATGCATGAGGATCTATTAATGTCTAAGGCTAATAATTAATCATGCAGAACAATCACTGTCATGTCCCTGCTGTCTACAGGAAGGTGACCCTGTGTATATCTCCACACCGGAATCAGCCAGTGATGACACAGAGACAAGTTCATCATCAAGGTGTCTGAAATTTAGTGATGTGGATGTGTCAGGTCCTCATTTTAAAAAGATCATTTGAATGAAATTAGGATGAACTGTTTGCACAGTGACTAATGACCTACTGTCATTTATAATTTCTGAGGTCTTTGAAGTTGAGCACCACTGGTCAGATGCTCAGTATTGAAATGTGGAGAATATTGTGATGAATAATTTATGCACCCATCTGCCCTCAGGACCATGTTCCGAGTGACTGCACCTCGAGCAGGGAGGGAATCTGGCCCATCTTATTTCAGTGATCTCTCACCCATGCCAGCAGAAACTCCAGACCCTGGGGCAGCCCGGAGAAGCAGGAAAGTGGTGGAGTATTTCTGGATCCCTACTGATGAGGAATGACCCCACCAGCATTTGAATGTAGATGTTGCCCATAATCAGTAGCTATCTGCATACGGGTTCTAAAAATCTACCTATAACGATTTCCATGAGAATATATAAGGGCTTGTTTATAGAAATGACTTTTGACTACTTACACAACACTTTCTTGGTGATCAAGTGTTTACCTTTAATGAGTTAAGCAACAGTGGTGCACAATCGAACATTTTAAAACATCCTTACAGTTACATGATCTAAGCCATTTAGAGTTTTACAGAAGCAAAGCTGTGCTCACATCAGAGGAAGCCCCACTGATCCAAGGACAATGCACCTTCTCCTTCACCGTTTTCAATCACTTGTCAATTCCATTTCTTTCTGACAAGGGTAAAAGCCTTAAAAAAGAAATCTCTCCAGATGTGCGTGGAGGTAGAGTTCCAAACCAATTCATTATCGACATTTATTTACCAAATTAAAAAAAAGGCAAGTTAAAAATGCTTAGTTGTTTCCCCATTGTGATGGGAGGCAGCCTAAGGCTTTATGCAAGATAGACCAGATTTACTTTACTGCCATTATTTAAAGAAAAGGATAAACAAAAATGACAAAAAAAACATCAGACTTCAATACCTTATACAATACTGAGTAGAGGAGAGTGGGTGTGCCACGGAAGAAAAAAAGAGGGGCAGATACTGGTGGCCTTGCAAGACCAGTGTTTCAACATCTCACACAGTCCAGGGACATCCCCATGGAGCTTGAAGAGCTACTGCCCTGCATGCCTCTGAGGTGGAGTCTGTCCACAGACCACATCCTCCCTGGCGACTGACTGGTGCGCACTGACCAGGGCTTTGCAGATGACAGAGCAGTAAACAGGAGCACACCTCTTAAGTTCAGATGAGTTAGAAGAAAACAAGAAAAAAAAAATGAAAAGAAAAACCCAGGAACTAAAGAGGTAGAAACAAGACAGCTTCTAAAACAAAAATTATGCAACTGCAATAAACTTGATGCTTTACCTCAAAGAGATTCTTCTGTAACTGACAGGCTGTGTAGGTATTGCAAAAATCACTCCTGCACAAATGCAATGGAGAAGGCTGTACATAGCTCTACTACTGACAGGGGGAAGATGGAGCCCCACACTCAACAATGAGTCTGTGTTCCTCATCACCATTCTCTATGGGCAACGAGGAGGAAGCAGGTAACAACAGATCCATGAGGACAAGAGAATTAAAACACGAGTTGTGGTCTAGTTATCTGTAGGCCAACAGACTGCCCTCCCTCTCCCTGTTCCACACAACCTCAGACTGTTCTCAAGAAGGTAACGAGTGGGGTGGGGGCGGGGGCATGAACAGGAGGGACACAAACCTTTGAAATCAATGACATTAAAAGTTCAACCATGCCAGTAAACCCTGAGGAACACAGCCGCCTGTTGAGTCTGTGGTGCAGTCTACCCATTCCCATAGATCTCACTTGCACGCAGACACACTCACAACCATAACACAAAACCTAAAGATGTCTTGTCATGCAGCATAGTTGATGCTAGAAGCAAAACAAATGGCCTCACTGGTATAACTCTTATGTCTTCATAATGCTTTTATAGTTTACAGTACGAGTTGAGCAGCAGGGGGCTTTGTCAAGTGGTTGTGTTCTGAGTATGAGACTGGGAGACAGGGGGAGGGAGGGGAGGGGTCAATATTGCAGTATTCATCCAAAAGATTCTACACTATGAGGCTTTGGCTGGTTTCTCAGTCGCCTTCGTCTTCAGACTCCTCCTCCTCAGCTGTTTCCAGCCAGGTCAGCCACTGGTTCACCTGGGAGACACATTCACAGGATAACATTAACTTTGAGCCGTGCCTGCACTATATAGCAGATGGAACCTTGTCTTTCAGACAACTGCTGTCAACTTGAGATGTACGTACCTGGAATAACGCTTTTCCCTTTCCAGGGAATTCTTGGGTGATGTCTTCTTTCCAAGCTAGGAAGGCTTCCTCTTCAATAATCTCCATGTCATAAAAGTTGACAAAGTAGCGCAGCAGCATGCCTGAAATGGAGAGGGGTGTGTTGGAATGACAGCTGAGAGGCCAGTTGATTAATAGATGATGACCAAATTAGGTTAATTCCTGTGTGCTCAAGTCAGATGAGAAGAGGGCCACCCCTCCCTTCTCTCTGCATGCACCCATCTTAGCATAGAGCAACTAGTTTAATAATCCTCTATACAGGTCCTGAGTGACTGCAAAAACAGTTTTTTTCACTCAAGTGGTATTTTGTACGGGGCCAACAGAAATGAGACATACCTTTGGGAAAGGAGCAGGCGTTGCAGTGCACCTGAAGTGCGTAGAGGGCGCTGACCTGAAGGTCTGTGTGGTCGTGCAGGAACTTCTGCATGACTGGCTTAAAGGCCAGAAGCAGCTGCTTCTCCTGCTCCAGCTGTTCTTTGGAGGGGGCCGCCAGCTGGTCCTCAACATCCGATACACCCATCTCATGAGAGATATACTGAAGGAAACTGAGAAAGACAAATCAGTGGATGTGACACGCTTCATCTCAGACATAACCAATCCGGCCCTTCTTCTGAGAAAAGCAAAGCTTACAACGCCAATGGCTTCTGAATTACCTTAACTAATGGCCCAAGAGTAGCCATTCACAGCCATCCACACACTATCATGTTGTTTGATGGGTATTCACCTGGTCATGAGGATGTTGATGAAGCCCTTGTCAGTGTGGAGTTTGGGGGAGATGTTGTCTTTGATCCACTTGTAAATGGCCTGAGGGGAGGGGTCTGCCTTGATCTGCTTCAACAGTTCCTTCTCCAGCTTCAACAGGGGGAACAGGAAGCTCAGGCCCTTCCCTTCCAGAATCTCCAACATGCGGTCCTTGTTCTGGTCGATCTCTGCCACGAGGGAAGCAAAGGTAGACCATTAGCTAGGATCAGAAAGTCCTAATCCATCCCCACTGCAACAGGAAACTGAATTGTGACCAAGCCAACAGTTTGGAAAGACCACCTACCAGGGAGCATCTTCTGCATGTTGACCTTGCTCTGCTGGAAGAGGTCAATGAGCCACTCGCGGTCCTTGAGCTTAGAGGCCTGCTGCAGACAGAGCAAGAAGAAGGGGAAGTGGGTGCCGTTCTCCAGTGGGTGGGCCAGCTCGGCCACTGTCACCAGCTCTGCCATGATGGCCCGCGCCGCAAACTGCGCCAGGTAGGACTTCACTAGCGGGATATCCACTTCAATCTTGGGACACTGGTCCAGCACATTCAAGAGAGCCTGCAGCAATCACACCATTAAGAGAAACGCTAACTGATAAGCTGTCCAACTCTCCTTTATCTTCTTCTTTGCAAAGCCACAGAAACGCACAAAACCTTCGTTGTACGTTTAGTGGTAAAGCAATAAAAGAACTTAAAAGGAGAAATCTGGGTTGTCAATCCAATCCATAGCCCTGTTGTTCGAGGTCACTGAGTGCCATTGGTAGTGAAAAGAAAGAAAATTTGATACCACAAAGACCGAATATTGAACTGGCAGCAACGACTAACTGAATGGGGTACAGAAACTCACTTAGAGGTTCATTTTCGTATGCCCCAATTAGTTCACATTGGCTGCTGGTTTGTTATTTGGTCTATGTTGTCTCAAGTTCTCTCCTTTTTTTTTTTAACTAGAGATAGCACTTGTTGAACACAACAGGGCTATGAAGTGAGTCACACTGAATTTTCCCTTTAATACGAGACACAGCAGGTTTTTTCGTGTACTGCTCAAATTCACACTCCAAGCGAAGAAACTCCACTTCTGTAGCACTTACATACACCAAACTGTATAGTCGTATTCCGTAGTACAATTTGAAGGTTTTTACAAAGGAATTTGTTGATACCATTCTTGGCCTAAGTTATATGACTAGAAGTTCTTAGGGTATAGGCTGTATTGGCAGTACTTTCTGATTTACTGGACAACAAAAGGAGATATTCATAAACCCCCTGTAAATGATCTTTGATTCAATATATTAACAAAATGAAAAGCACATTGAACCTGGCTTTTTCCAATGGTCAGGTTTTTTGCTTCAAAATATATGCAAATGAACACATATTTAATTATATATAGATTTAAACATAAAATGACAGAAAGCTTGCAATACATTTTTTTCTCTTATTCATGTGAGTAACCAACTGGTAACGTTTAATGGTGATATATGTAAGTTAAAAATGTTAGTTAAGTTAAAGTTAAGTTAAAGTTAAACATGTTAGTTAAGAACCCCACACCTGCATAAAGTTCTCGCTGGTAACCAGGCCCTCGGTGCGGAGGGTGTTGATGAGGGCACTGGCCTGCTCCTTGTCTTCGTCCGACCTCTCCAGAGAGCACACAATGATCTTGCTCAACATCTCTGGCAGGAAATGCTTGGGTGCTTTCATTTCCCGGATTCCATTCACCGCATCATCCATGTTCTTCTTGTTCAGATAGTCCGTTACAACGGTCTCCTGAAAATGTACAGTATTGGTCAGCATCATTTTGACATCAACGCCTGAATGTTTCTATGGCCATTACATGTTTCGCACTGGCAAACTTCAACTTCAAATACAAAGCTGGTGTTAGCCCCATCTAGTCATATATAGTGAAACTGTCTTCTGTTGCTTATTGTACTGAATCTTCTTCGCACCACCATAAAAGGAAGAGGAGCTGTAAAGCCTTATCAAGTGTGAAATCTCCTTACTGTCATTTTGAGAAGTTCTTCCTTTGCAGGGGCAGGTTTCTTGTTGGTCTTTGCAGGTTTCTCCTGGATCACAGGTGGGTTGGTTTTCAGACCAAGCTGAGGCTGTCAATAAAAGTAATGAAAGGAATAATAATGCATTTTCTAGAACACTTGCGTGCTGTTTTCCCCCTTCATGGTTGAGCTACTGGAGAGCAGCCTGTTTCCCTAACAGCCTCTTGAATAGATTAGTAATCTAGGGAGCCGCCGCACATATTCAGCTGTGAAATTCAGGAGTTCAATGAAGTGCGAGGCCCAGCAGGAACAGATGGATAAACACGTGTTCCAGTCCTAAGGTGATCAAAATACAAACCTGTCCAAGAGGAGGGGTCTGGGTGCGGGGAGGCTGCGCGCTAGGAGGAATCATGGTGGGGATCTGCGGCTGCAGCTTTGGCACTTGGTTTTTGTTGACAGGGAATGAGTGTGCTGGTCTCAGACTGATCTGCGGGGAGAAGATGGGAGCGGGGCGGTCAAGAAGCACGTCAGCATAACAACCCGACAAAGTAGGACCAAAAGACCTACCTCCCTCAGGTCCAAGTTATGCCCTCATATCTCATAATCGCAATCAGCGGACCTGCTGGCTGTTGTAGATAGAGAGACAGAAGAAGCAGACAGACTGAGCAAGGGGGAGACCAGTGGAAGAGGAGAGAAACAGCCAGAGAACAGCCAGCAGGGGGGATTCCTCAGAATAACGCGTCTTTTTATAATCACTGGGCACACTGCCTGAGGCTGCTGTGTACCGAATTCCACCCGCTCTTACCTCATCTGCATTGAGCTGTCCTTTCTTGATGAACCTGGGAGGCATGTCCTTAGACTGGGCCTGCTGCTGGGATGGGTGGCTCTGGTTCTGATTGTGGAAATGCTGATTCTGTCCCTGCCCAGGGAAAAGCAAAGGACATATTAACAGCTTATTACATAAGAGGTTATGGCTTATTTGCAACCGCATACCATATACAGACATGACATTCAGAGTTCCTAATGGTGCACTGTCTATAGAATGTCCATATGTCTATGTACCTTATAACTATAATTTTATGTATAAAGGGCAAGTTTTGTTTATACTTTAGGTGCATAATGTTATGGGTATGGCTGGAGCAAAGTTTTTAGGGAAATAAAACGTTCATCTAAGCTGGCGATGGATGGGTCTTATTACCTGGTTGGATTTCATGAACGGTTTAACGCCCAAGTCAAACTGCGACTGTGGTGGAGGAGCCATGTGTCCACTGTGTCCGTTGAAGAGCGGGTTGGAGCGATGGCGGCCCAGTGTGGGCGAGAAGCGATCCTGAATGACTCCTGGACCAGTCCCTATGCCACTGCCTAAACACAGAAAGGCATAACCAGTTACTTCAAACACATTACTCAGTGCTCTGAGAAAGAAAAAAAGCATCACAAGCAACCATGATTCTTGACTCTAAGAGTTAACACTACCATAAGTCGTGGTATTCACCCACCTGGCATTTGTCCGAACATGTCAGCCAATCCCCCAACAGTTTCTCTGTCCAGTTTCATCCTGGGCGGCATGAAGGGGCCATCCAGAAAGAAGTCCATTCTCATTCCCTGGGTCATGGGCGGAATGAAGACACCCAAATCCTGGAAAGGGTTAAAAGAGGAGGCCAGTTTTAACTGCTTGTTGAGGAATATTTCACTGCAAAGAGCTGCTTTTAAACGCAATAGTGTAGTACAGTCATCACAAGAAAAAAATCATCATTGTGCCATCAAAGGAACATGACATGAAAAGAGTGCGGGGGGGGGGAACCTTCACTGCATCTTGACGAATCTGGTTAATCGTCTTTGGTCCGTTGTCAATAAAAGCTTTGCGAGGAACCCAGTTGTTTTCTCGCAGCTCCACTGTATCTTGCAGCAGGAAACGAATCCTTGCTGGCAAGTCCTTGTTGTTCATTAAGGATTGCATACGGCCAAAGTACTGATCCATTAAAGACTGAAAAAAGGAGATAGACAGACAGGTATTAGTCAGGGCTTCTTAAGTGATGCCAGTATTGAGTCAGAGTTGACACCAGAGCACTCACCCTTGCTTTCTCATGATCGAGTCTCGGCCCCACCGTTCTCATTATCTGACAGAGGCACTCCAGATCCTCCCCCATATCCTTGAGCTGGACCCTCTTCTTCTTTTCCAGAAGCTGAACAAGAGAGCACAGAGATGCAATATCTAAGTATAGAAGATGCAACATGACCCAGCAATACTCAAGTCATCCATGCTAATTCTGATAAAAATGGCAACAACAAAACTGCATGAGGCAAAGTAGTTAGCATGGGGTGGACATACTGTTTTGATGCACTTATGAAGGATAGATTCGTGGATGAGGTCAAGTTTGCCAAGTTCTCCGATGAATTTAATGTTGCCAAGCATCTTGATCTTGGCAATGGCTCGCTGCTCCTCCTCCTCAGAGGTGAGAGGGTTGTCCTGTTTGTCGTAGACTAACACAAGAGCAAACAGTTTGATCAGCTACATCACCCACGGAGGCGTTTCCAAGGCACTGCAGAAAAAGGAGCTGCTCACTCACTTTCAACATTTTTGGTGCGGTTTTCAAATTCATCTTGAAGCTTGGATATCAGCAGTCTTCTGAAGGTCTGGGGAAAAAAGTTAGAATTCCAAATAAATGTTCATAGAGGTTGAACTAAATTCTAAAATATTCATAGGACATGAGTGCTTACTGTGCTCTGCTTTTGGGAGGGTTGGATCTCAGGTGCTGGGCCATCAAAGTTTGGTGCATCCTCTGCCAAGCGCAGACATAGCTGAGCATAGAGCGAGCTGTACTTGGGCTCTTCTAGGGCTTTGTCTACGATCTGCATGGATTAAAATGACTAAATTAAAATGTTACCTTCTACAAGGTACTTCTTCTACGGGCGCAGGTGGTAGGGGTGCTGTTCGGCAACCGAAGGGTTGCAGGTTCAAGCTCCTCTCTGCCTGACCCCATCGAAGTGTCCTTGAGCAAGATACTGAACCCCAAATTGCTCCCGGTGGCAGGTTGGAACCTTGCATGGCAGCCTCTGCCACTGGTGTGTGAATGCATGTGTGTGAATGGGTGAATGTGAGGCATACTCTGTAAAGCGCTTTGAGTACTCGTAGGAGTAGAAAAGCGCTATATAAATGCAGTCCATCCATTTACCATTTACAATGCATGAAATTGAAAGAGCTAGAATTTGCCTGTTCACACCAGATAAAAAAAGAATGTAAAGACTGTTTTGACATGCTTTGGCTGTGATAAGACACGGTTTGATGACATATGAGTAACAGTGCACCAGACACAGAGCCTTTGAGTTTTGAGGTCACATTATTTTTTTCTTTATAATGAGGACACACTGACATTAAGATAGTAATCAATGGGAAGTAGACCAAACCTTATTCCAACTAAGGTAAAATGTTAAAATGGCAATTGTTAAAACCTTCACTGCTGTTAAGTCACTATTGCAAGTACATCTGTCACTTGAACACTAACAGCACTGCAAAGACTCACCAGCAAGATGATTCCTTTGAGGACGAGTTTAGAATCTACGCCCACATTAAGGAGCTCAAGGCATAGCTTGTCAAACTTCTCAGGGGTCAGCTTATTAAGTATGCTGCAATGGAAAAAAAAAAGGGTCAGGTCAGGGAAACAGCCACTGCTTACTGGGAGAACAAAAGGCAACTGTTTATTGGCACAGCCTTGGCATTTTGAAGAGCTGGAAAACATCAGCTGACTTACAACCAGGGCATGTGCAATGCCTCAGAATACAAAGCTTAAAGTGGCAAGGGAAGGAAGGAAAAAACGACAGCAAAACAGAACACAACACAGACATAACATTTGCCAACAAGTACCGTGATATACCCTGGGTTGCGATTCTTTTTTTTTTCTTGCCAAGCAGACACTCACCCTCTTACTTTCCTGAATATAGCATCGTGTCGTTCTTTTTCGTTGGAGGTGTTGACATCTCGTCTAGTGCTTCTTGAAGGAACCCATCTCTGAACGCTAGGCCCTGGGGATTTCCCCAGGTACTCGCTAAGAAGAGACAGACATAGGAAATGAGCCTCAGGGCAAACATGCGCGACAAACATTACCAAAGCAGATGATGGAGCTAGGGCAACAAGCTGTACCTGTTGCCGACAGTCTTGGGATAGTGCTGAGGTGCACCCCTACCTCCTCCTCCGCCCGAAGAAGCACTGCAAAAGAGGGATCAAACTGTGATCAGAACTAACCGTTTGGACATCACTAAGGACTGACACTGACAAATGCGCACACGCACACACAGACAAACCAGAGGGTGACTGTGGTTCTGGATGACTATTATTAGCTCCTTTGAAGCATCCTCTATGAAAGATTGCGCAAGTCACATCTCTTAAAATCTTTTTTACCCTGTTTTCATGAATTAACAAGTTAATTCAATAAGTCTGTCCACTTGCTCACGAAGATCAACGCTGTGCAACACCGATGCAGATTGGTTCGTCTCTATGGCAACTAAAGTGCATAATGGGGAGAGATGTCACATTTAGGGAAAAACACTGGAAATGTAGTCTGGACAGGCGCTGATCTTCGCGAGCAAACAGCACAAGAATGCTGTGGGAAATTAACGGTGTCATTGATCGGAAGAGACATGACCTGTACTTGAGGAGGATGCCTCCATGATTATATACACAGACGTCAAGCAAAAAATTCCAACTCATCAGTCACAAAAAGAAACCTCTTTCAATCACACACTGGTGGATAATTGGGAAACTTGTCTTTGTTGAAGCTGCATGGGCATGTGACCTCACAGCGATAGTAACAGAGGCAGTAATACTAGAGAAAAAAAAACTAAAGCATCCTACACACACCTGAAACGAGAAGCACCCCCTTCTGCAATCACACTCTCCACTTTGGCGGCTTGACAACGAAGAATCTTCAAAAGAATAATATTCAAAGGGTGGGGTGGGGAAAACCGTACTAAAGGAAAGACAAAGAGATTGCAGCAAGTTAACACAAAAGGCAACATTACAGACAACTTTCATATAGACAAAACATTCGATCATCACTCGACTATCATAGACATACAAAGTATATTTTCGAAAGGAGATAACTATAAAGTTAAAATAAACACGTTTATATACAGTGACCCAAGATGAGCTACATTTTGCTAGCAAGCCTAGCTAGCATTGTTAGCCAAGCGCAGATGATAACAAAGGCTAGCTTTCGTTCCCGTTACAATAGTTGTCGCCATAACTTATTGCTACAAAAAAACAACCTACCTAAACGACACAACATATGTAAACTAAATAACCAATTAGCTAGGTAAGCAAGTGAACTGTGTCAGCTGATGTATAATTTTCAACAGTCGACTCTTGACTGCAAGATGACCATCTGGCCATTTGGTACAACATTCTGGTTACTGACCATTTTTACGTAAAGGCTAATGTTGGGCCTTGTTAGTAGCAACGTTAATAATACAGCGCTTAGTGGTAATATTAAATAACTCGTGGTTTGCGAGAAGTACTTGTGATATGTCTAATTTACAAGTAATTTATTCAATATCAAATAGTTGCCTTCTTGGATAACACTAGCTGTGAGATTTGACTAGAAAGGGGTTAGCCATGTAGTGAACTGTTCAGGAATGCGTGTTGTTGATGTCTGTATTCAGAAGGCTAACGCTGAAAAATAACATTATTGCGGAAGAGGAGATAACTGAGGTCAATCTCCGAGAAACCCATGCATATAAAGTTGGTCCCCCGCTTAGTATAGTAAATGGTATGATTATAGATGCACTAAGTTAGGACCCACAACTAAACGTTTAATGTTGACAATGTAAATACAACAGCTGGAGTAGCTAATCAACTTAATTATCTCGCTCTCTCGTCTTCTAAAGAGCTAATGTTAACGGCACACAGATTTCTGTTCCCCGTCACCACATCTGCCTCGTAGGGTGGACTGATGTGTCACTAACAGACACGGCCATGAATACCCAAAATACCAATAGATTCCAATTCTACCGAGATTGTTAACTTGACTGATATTAGCTCACTTGCTAGCTAATGTAGCCTTATAAAATGAACAGTTGGCTAGCTAGCTGGTCTTGCAGTCTAACATTGCCTATTTGTGACACATACCGACAGCATTTTTAAGATTTTCTGCATTTGACGGTTACATTTTTGATAGCTTTCTCCATGGGCCAATGGTACGTTAAACTGTATCATGAGACAAGCATGATGCCGTGAAATGCCGGTATATGGAAGAAATGCTCATGGTCTACAAACACGACGCCATTTTATGCAGCAGCCTACTAGCTAACAAGCTAAATCTGCACTAGTCAACCAATAGGTTCAGCTAGTGTTAGCAGACTAGCTTGATAGCTATCAGAAAAATACGACGGTCAGCAGCCATTTTGAAGAGGCTTGGTGAAAAAAAAAACTGCAAGTTAAAACACATCTTACCTTTACCGAAACAACTTCAGTTTTAAGGTTTTTGTGGTGACAAAAGAAGAAAGAATAGAAAAATATTTATAAACGTTGGTGAATTTGTGGATTGTTTTCAAAAGAACCTTGCAAGACAGCTGAAACGCACGATACAAGCCACACTGCCCTGGAAGAATGTACCAAGCCTTATGACTGTCGGTGACGTCATTCTCGAAGTCGATGCGTATTTGCTACACAAGTGGTAATTTTCCGTTGTGTACGTCTATCGTTGCTAGGCCTTTGCAACTAAATTAGCTATAGCCATTTAACTTGAAATGTTATTGTAATACAAAGGTTAGGAGACAGCTGGAGTTGGATAAACCATCGTGTATCCACTGTCATATTATTCAACCTGAAAATAAGCAATAATTCTAGCTGTTACTTTTCCAAAATGTAGGTCATTGGCACGTGCCTCTACTATGAGGCCCATGGACCAACATAAGTTCCCGAAACTAACTGGAAACTTTCACGGTGGGTCATTTTGCATGCTGACTCATTGCTGTGGACCGTTTGCCTGATTCATTTACTAAAGAGAAGATTAAAGAAAAAGATTAAAGTGGGTCTGTGGCATTTTGCAAATCATCTGTTAAATTGAAGTAGACTTGTCATGTCCACGAGGTACATTCATGGTGGGTCCAGGCATATTTTGCATGATAAAGCAGTGATGTTTGAATTACAACATTTACTGGCACATATTGATAACCTGTCTTAATTCACAAGACTCGAGTAATTTGGAATTAATGACAGCTTTGATTCACAATATTTTGAACACAGGCTCAGTATTTTTGCAGTATACACCATATATGCCAAAATATTGGCAGTCTGCTGGCAGAGCGCAGAGAAACCCATGAGCCAACTGACAGCCGATTCGTTTTGACGTTTTCTGAAAATATACTAGCCTAGTTACATTTCCGTTGGTCTCGGTGCACCCTGCAACTACAGGAGAGTCAAGTTTTAAATAGGAAAAATATCGAAATTGTTAATAACTTTACTGCAAGAGATAATCTTATTCAATGATCTATGCTAGGCTGGAGCTAAAAGCGCTACTGACATACTAACGGCTGGATGAACTGGAGAAAGGTAAAACGCAATTGTTTAACTCAAGGAGAGGTGGAAAATGAGTATATTTCCCCAAAAGGTGGCATGATTTATTTAACATTTTAAGCTATTAACTATTAAATATTTAAACTATAGGCGCATTTCTCCTGCGTAGACTGACAGCTCAGTGATGAACTTTTCCACATTATGTAACTTTAGGTGACCAGGGGCCTGTACTATGAAGCAAAGTTACTGGATAACCTGGGTTAACACCCCCCCCGACATCTGGGACAAAAAATCTACATACAATCTTTACACAGTCAATATCATTCAAATAATTAGGCCTAATTAGTGTGAAAAATCGGGGACAAACCACCAAAGTTGAGGACTGTCCCTGGAAATTGGGGACGTCTCCCTAATCTAAGTAAGTCCAAAGTAGTCCAAAAACATTCATATATTTACATTTTACATTTATGCATTTTATCCAAAGCAACTTACTTCAGGAATAGTCTCCCCTAAAGCAATTTAGGGTTAAAGCCCTTGCTCAAATGTACAAGTGGTGGAAGCCAGGATTCAAACTCAACTTCCCAACTTCCACTAAAGAGAAACTTAATGATGCGAATTAGCATTCTCTCCAGAGGCAGTCATGTATGTTGCTGTTTGCCAACCGTCCCGAATTGTACGGGACATTCCGAATTATGAGTGATTTTGATTTGTCCCCTGAGGGACAGCTCCAGCCCCGTATTCTAATCACAGCCTTGTCGGCCAATAATAGGCTACTGTAATCGTGCTAACTTGTAGCTGTCTCGACTATTACTCTGAACCATATCCAAGCAAATACAGTTGTGGTTTGTCCTTTTAAACTGTGAAATGAATAGGCAGATTGAAGACCGTAGCCAGGGTTTGTGTAATTTGGGTGTATTTGTGTGAATAGTTAGAAATTAGAGCACATCATGCTTAATAGGCTACATTTATGATTAGGCCTACGTCCAGTTGTGGAGCATTTATCAGGGCAGTGGGTGTTATCTGTTCCCTTGATTCTGCTAACGATTTGCCTGCCCTGAACACAGAACTTGGATGTATGTTCCATGTTTACCCCACATGCCCCCTTGAATTTCATTTGCTAATACTGATGATTGACAGTTCACTGCATGTATTTGTAAGAAGTGCTTTTTTCAAGCTGGGGAGCAAGAAACTTTGAACATTTTTGGCAGTCAAATCACTGAGAGGAAATGGACATCAACATTTATATTGATACCTTAGAGCAGAGTTAAGGTGCATAAAGTAATATATAGCTGTAAGTGTTCAAGATGCTTAATTAATGTCAGTTCAAACTAAAATGACATGTCTGACATGCTCCAAAATACCTATTTTCTCTGTTTATCTTGAATATCAAATAAAAGTACATAATCTGAATTTCCATGTGGTGTCATTAACTAGTAGCTGTGATAACGGCTCGCAAGAAAATCAACTTTGAAATTCCATTACATATTTAAATTTGTGCATATCTCCATCTGCGTCTAAAACACCAATTTTCTCTCCATTTGATTGCTCTCATAGTATTCGTCACACATGCACACCACACACATTGCATAAAAGTGCATAATCTGAATTTTCAAATGGCACAAGTCTGTAGTTGCTGTGATAAATAGTTCATGAGAAAATTAACTTTGAAATTAGTTAATCAGTTTAATCATTTAACTAATTGAGCATATTGCATTCCTCTCTAAAACCTTTTCTCTGTTGAACTGCTCTCATATATACATATAGCATATGGCCAACTATACAGTATATCATGTGAAAGTACACAGTAGAAGCCTAAGTATGACTGGTTAGGAACAGGAAAAGCCTGTGTGATAGAGTAGAATGGAATTGAATAGAGTAGAATAGAGCGCTTTATGATGTATATGTAATATTATAATGTATGCATATATATTTTGTAGCCAGAATTTGGAACACATTGCATGAGCGTGGACTGATCAATGAAACAACTTCAATTTGGGCTGGCATCCAGGCAAGGTTGAAGGGTCTAAATCATTATTATTTTCATTATTATTAGTATTATTAGTATCATTTCATACATTGAGACATGGTTCATCACTACAAGCTTCTGTTTGAGTAGCCTGTCTTTTTTCAAAATTTGGGATCTCCTAGAATTGTGCCTGTTTTCTATTGAAACACAAGAAATTTGTGTGAATGAGAAATATAAAAATGAACAGGCCATGTAGCCATTAGAGTCAGAATTAATAATCTGATTTGAAATGATGAATGCGTTCAATCAATCTAACGAGCGCTTACCTCATGCTTAGCATCCCAACAAGGCTTTATGGACTCTTACACTACCATACAAGTTACTTCAGATAAGGCCACTGGCCACTTCAATCAGAATTTCATCAGCAGTCAGAAACTCACAAACCCCTTCCACCTCCTGCGGAAGTCCTGAGGAACCGATTTTTAACAGTCAAGCTCCAGGTAGCTCATTACTGTTGGCTTATTGAGTCCTATTGGCGAAGTATGGTCCAGTGCAATTCTAGCAAAATATTCTAAATGGTTTCAAAGCATGAAGTGTGGTCAATGGAGTTAGTCGATTGAGCCTATATACCACTGCATAGGCCTAGGGGTAAACTGTTGATTAGTAGTGCAGTCAGTTGCTACATTCTACATTTAAGCCATATTTCCACAACATCCATATGGTTGAAAAAGTTATCTGATATTGGGTGTCTTGTACATTAGCCATGCCTGACATGGCACCCACACCAACATACTATCTAGGAGTGATTGTGGATTTTGAAAGAATATGTAGCTTGGCCTATATCATCATTATTATTTTACTGTGTGACTGCATTTAGAGAGTCAGACCATTATAAGTGGATTTTAGCCTGCTGTGGGAGATTAATGGCCTAAAAGTCAGAAGTTAGATCACATGTAGATATTGTATATGGAAATGTCCATCCAGTTTGCAGTATACTGCTTGTCCCTGTTAAGAGAAAGGTCATGAAGTTGGTCTATAAGAAGACTAACAAAAGTTGATGAGGTAAGCAAAAGTTGCTTTTTAAATGTTCTTTAATTGCCCAAACTTGAAAAGCATAAAAGAATGAAATCTTCTGACTCAGACATTATCACTGCAGTTCATAAAATTGCCACTGGAGAGCAATACATGAATAGAATAGCCTATACCATCCTATTTGTTTTTAACCCCTGTTAGTATTACATCTGTGAAAATACAGCACACTCTTGATTGCACACTTTAGCTGAAGCCTTACTGATGTTTGAACTAGAGCGTTTAAGTGCTGCATGGATGGAATATACTGACCAGCTATACATGTGGAGTGGTAATTGTCAGGAAAATGATCACATCTAACAATCAAGAGGAAAAAAAATATGGTAGCAACGTTTGCATACAGTACTGTGCAAAAGTTACAGACACCCCACGTTTTGTTTCAGTAGTGCCAAATTATATATTTATCACAGCCACGTGATCAGCTGTTAGCAGATCCAAATGTGACGGGGGTCTTGAGAAGCTGAAGATCTCACCTGGTCAGAATGGGAAAGTCATGGCCATTGTATGTATGGTCTTTACAGCACTGCTAAAACAAAACCTGGGGTGGCTATCATTTTTGCATAGTAATATGTAAACCTGCAGAAGGATCAAACATGATTAGCTGAGGGACAAGTCTTCTTTTGGGGGAGGTGTGAAGAGACGGAACACTGGGCGCAGACAGGACGTTCCAGTGGGAGACCTTGCTGTCTTTGCAGCTAACAAAAACTCCAGCCACAAACTCACTTTCATTTTATTTTTCCTTTGCCCCATTCATGTAGCATTAGCTACTGATTCACAAATTTAACATTCTTTTTCCTAACAGCACTCAGTGACTTTGAGCAACAATGCTATGGTTGAAAGTACTATCTTTAAACCTATCTATCTCTATACCTACAAGACAAATTTCCAAATGTGCCATCCCCAAGAGCAAGAATTACTGATTCAGTGTGAAGAGCAATTTTACTGCACACAGATTTACTGGCCTCTCCAGGCTGTTAGATAGATCTCGACACGAATACCATTGGTCCAATCTTTTCTTTCTTCTCCACATACAAGAAAAGATTATTGGTCCTTCTAATTATAATGGCATATTTCTTCTGGGGATGACAAAATAATAACATAGTTCTTGTAGTGACAGCAGGAGCATTAGACTGTTAAAGCTGTGACTTTTGAGACAAGATTTAAGCCATGGTCCAATTGACAGTAAGATTTAGTTTGAAAGTTGCAAACAAAGGCACCCCCACCACTGTTGATCACTTACAGGTCTGTTAAAGTGTGTTCATTCAGTGTAACAGCAATCTCCAGCTGCTTGCATAAATTGTCATTTCTTTTGCCAAAAAAACAAACATTCTCGTAAATTTACATTTACATTTAGGCATTTAGCAGACGCTTTTATCCAAAGCGACTAAATTGTAAATTGTGGCTTATTGATGTCTTTCCTTTCATGTTGCATTTAAAAATGCACCTAAGTCATTTACTAACAACTAAAAGCTCATCTTAGTCCCCTAAAAGTGCATATTCATCCAAGATGACATGGCCTTAAAATGGCTTGTATGCATCTCCTTCTGTCTCACCTCTCATGTGAGAAGCTAATCCAACTCTGTTCACTCATCCTACTTGGAACTACTTGCAACATGGAGCTAGTGAGTTCATTTAAACTTTGATTTATACAACAGTGAGTAATTCAACCAAGGCCACCTATGTATGCTTCAGAATATAATTGCAAATTTGCTTTCATGTATCACTTTGTACAATGTAGATACATTCATAGAAAATCTGTTCTCCAAAATTATTTGGAAAAACTTCACCAGTCAAGACTGGATATCATCATTCATGCAACAATGACTGGCTATTCTGATTCATTGTTCTGACATGTCAACTGATGCAATGCACTGTCCATCAAAACCAGAAACACTCTGCCATAGTGTCTTACTGCTTGTTTTGCTTATGATATGTCTTGTAACACATAAAACACTGGACATGCACCACCCTGTTTGGCTGTCAGAAATAGCCAAGAGATTCTACTATGGGCCATGTGGTCAAAATGTGCAAAACAGTTCAGACCAGGGGGAAAGTGGCTAATTGAACAAAAGTGTCCTTTCATTGCCCTCATATTCACTACACTTGAATTTGAATACTTTCTGCAGTCATGGATTGCTGGTGAATTTTAAGGCTTGTTGTTGAATCTGTAGTGGAGGTGAAATTGTGTGGCTTTATTTGTCTCTCATTTTGAAGGATTTTCATGATCAGTGATCATGTGTCAAGTGTCTGTTTGCTGACTAATCAGTTTAGAATGTGATTTTGAAGTTGTTACTGAGGAACTGTAGGCCTTTAATTGGAGTGTTGAGTGTGTTCAAAATCAGTCTTAGAGTACAGTATGTTTAATCGTCTTTTCAAGGACCAGTTTTTTCTTGTGTCTGCAAATGAGAAAGAAAGGCTTCAAGTCCACTATTCTCTAAAAGTCACAGAATAAACAAATACCTAGATGCTATTTTTCATTTTTTTTCTTTGCTGAAATCTCAGAGCACCCCACTGTACAGCAAATCTCTTAGTGGTTCCATGAGGATAATGTCTTTGACCCAATTAGCTCTCCTTCTTGAATAAAACTCCCCCTGCCCCACACTTGCACATGCATCATCCAGTCCCAGGCTGGCCTGTGTTTTTACAGTGCAGAGTGATTAAAGATTTAATTAGCTGAGGACCTTGCTTCAGGGAGTCTCGTAAATCTACAGTGATATTTTCAGACTGCAGAGATGCTAACATCGTTATGATTAGTCGCTGTGAAGCTGTGGAAATACGAAGAGCATTGATAATTTGCAACTTTTACTATCCACTCATTTACATTCCCCTTCGGGCAAATCCTTTTTTTATTGCGGTGACAAGACAATTATCAACAAGAGAATTACACTGCAATAAATGTTGCTCGGCTTTCTTTCCTGAGATCAGCAAATGTTTCTCACATACTGTTTGGAAGAAGGCTTAGGCAAGGTTGTTTTCATGCTGTCCTTTCATCCATTCGAGTGTGAAATGATCCAAGATATGGTCCAGATTTACAGCAACCCTGTTGTTTTCCTTTTGAACAATAGGTTTACAACGCTATTAAACTTGTAAGTCAGTAACGTGATGTCAATACAAAGCCACAGAGTGGAAACACCCGGAAAGGGAAGTGGCACTAGATTATTGAGTGTTTTTTTTGGACAATTAATATACTAGGTATTACCTGTGTGGCCTGTAGATTGTAAGATGAGTGTGAGTTAACACTAATGTGGCCAGATCTACACACACTCTTAGCATTTGCACTGGGAACTCATGTTCCCCTTAAACTACAGTATTTGAATTTGGATTTTGGATTTTGTTGCAGGGAGAGGAAAACTGAAGAGAAAGAAAGTGTAAGAGATAGATAGATAGATAGATAGATAGAGAGACAGGCACACATATTAGTGCCACACACACCCTCTTCAGATGAGTTTGACATCCTGCACTTAAACAAAAAGCAGTAAGCCATTCATGATTTTTAGCGTCCTCCTGTAGAATCCTGTGTTCCACCTAACATGTCCTGGTTATGACTAACAACACAGACTCATATAGAGACATTTGTTATGCAGTCTCTCAAAAAATACCATCATACAGCTGCCGAGACAGCAAGTAGACAATATGCTTACATTCAATATGCTTTACACACTGTTTGACATTTCATAGTCATAGTCTAATTGCAGATGATGCAAAACTGTGGAAGAAGTTGCAGCTCATCATTATGTGACAGCCTCTAATCTGTGTTTAATTTGCTTGTGATCTGGGTAGCCAGTCACTGTAGTAAAGCCCCTCTCCCACTTCAAAATGACAGAGAGAGAGAGAGTAAAATGCAGATACAGGCCAATGGCAGAAGTAAGATTTTTAGATATAGCAGTTTCAAAAAATCTTGGAGGTTGAAAAGGGATTCAGTAGAGTAAGATATGTAGGCAAGATCCAGATCTAGCCTCACAAAATAAACTACTCACCAATTGCTTCCAGCATTTGTCTGCCAATATTTTTCTCCTGCAACAAAAGACTTGTTGCAGAAACAGAATACATCATTGCATACTTGGCAAGGAGATCTGGACTTCAGGTCACCAGACTCTGCTCTGTTTGTATTAAGTATGAGAGTATGCTTGACAACTGACTCTTTGCCTGTCACAGGCAGCACAACTTCATGAAAATGTAAACGTCACCAGAGTGTAGGATATTAATGCATAGTTGTTTGTTTACAAGCTTTGTCCACTGAGTGGCGCTACAAACATGAGGTAGCACATTCACACTGCACAGGAGAAGGCCACCCATCCATTTCAAAGAAAAGTGCTTTCATGAGTGTAAGAACATGAAGTAGGTAGTGGATTTGCTTTAACAGACACATTTCATTGAGTCTCTGTGGAGAAAAAAAAGCAATATTTAATGATAGATCAACAAGAAGTCTTTTCTGTGCAGTGTTCAAGAGTAGCCTATCTCAGACTTTTCAAACCCCAGAACCCCACAGGAAGGTGGGAAAGGCAAAATAACTCAGCAATCCTATGGGTACCTATGGCACTTTATTGTCTTCGGCCTCTGTTGCTCTCTCTCTCTCTCTCTCTCTTTCTCTCTTTCTTTCACAATGTTTACCTTTCCTCCTGTTTTTTGCTTTAATGTGCTCTCTCATTGTCTGCAGTATTCTGTGCCTCACAGCCTGCCTGTTTGTGGCAAAGATGTGTTCAACTGCTCAGTTTTCCATTCTCATCAACATCCTTCTGGCTCGGGGCAAAGGAGAGAGCTTTGAATCATAGAGCCATTCGCTTCAGTTTAATACAAAGTCAATACACCTTCATTCCACCCATGCCCCTCAGGAAATTGACACTTGAATCCAATACAAATATGATGAATTGCATCATGCTGGGACCTGTGAGAATGTACATGATAGATGTTTTTAACCACCAGGTAATATTGATGAGATGTGACATATAGTCCAGATGGAGCATTAGATGGAGGTGCTGACGGGGGTGTCCATCTGTAACACCATGTGCAAAGATTTCCACGGCACTAAAGATTGACTGCATGTAACCTTTAAATCCTGCCTTACACCCAAAGGCCTGATGAAGGTCGCTGTGAAGGCAGGTTGCCTGCTGAAAAACTGATAAATATGTTTGCCACTTTTACAGGTTAACCAATAATGCACAGCAGTGTCCTCTATTTATCTCTCTTCTTGGACGATTACATTTTCCATTACCAATATGTGTATTGAAATGACATATTTCTGCTTGTCAGCCACTGGGTGCTCATTTTGATCATAGTGTTTAATGATTCTCTCACACACACATTCCCATAAAAGCATGAGAGCGAGAAAGATCAAGACAGATGTGCAGATAACGTGAAGCTTGCAACATTGATGACAGGAGGGAGCATTCGTACTATAAGTCTTGAAATGAGAAGTTTTCCCCTCAGGGGCTAGAGGTTTGATGGTCCTGGTTTCTCAAGAGTGCAGTTAGATCATGTTCCTCATAGTGGTCCGTTATATGGTTGTAATATGACATATGTTCTAATATGATGACAATGAGAGACTGAGCAGTGAACTACAATGATGAGTTACTTCCCAAGGACCATGAAATCTTAAATGGCAGTAATAGACCAAAAGGTTTGTTGCATGAGTGAATATACAAAATCTTGCCCGTATATGTTGATTTCACTTCAGACAAACAAAATTGGTCAACACTTAGTGCTCACTTAGTGCACTCTTGCAGGCAGCAATTCACTTTTTTAAGGCAGAGACACAATTGGCTTTATTTTCACGGTCTAAGCGCATAGTTCACATGGGTGTGTCTGTGCGGTCTTATTCACAAGACTTTAAGTAAACTAAGGATATGTCCTACTAGAGGGCAATTAGGCGTAAGGTTACATCTAGGTTAGACTCTCTGTTTTCACTGACTCCACAGTTAATCTACTCATGCAACTCCACATAACTCTTTCACATCTTAATCCCTGATTGAGCATTGTAGGTACGAATATGGTGACGTCTGGCCGACTGCTACAACTCCGCTGTTGATAACATGCTGATAAAATAGCAGGGAAACACTGCAAACTGAATATAGACCAGGTTTCTGCCGGTCAGGAGCGCAATCACTTCCCAGCCCCTTAAACTAGCAACAAATTCAACATTGCTCCCAAACACGCCTTATTTCTGGAAAACACACCCACCGGGGGCATTGTATGATTTGTATTTAGACTGCTTCAGTGCTTGGTGGATTTTTTGCTAATGCGCTGGCTAGAAGCAAACTAAGTATCAGCTAATGTGTGATGCGCGGGCCCAATTAGTCAATGGGACCAGTCATTTAGTTAGAGAGCTGGGTAGATCTGTGTGTCATTTGCATAGCTAAGTCCTCTTTAAAGATCTGGCCAAGAATGGATCATTGGGGGACCCCAAGACAAGAATTTCATTGAAACGTAGCTACCGACATACATATACATGTCAACCCTTGACTTCTTATGTGGCACACCTGTTGTCTAAATAGCAAATCAACTTGCATGTACATGCAAGTGTGGTTTGGTGTTATGATCATACTATTTGCACACCACTAAGTCCCCCTTTCCCTGAGTGGACTGTGACCAACTTCACAGTAGATCCATGCCAGGACCAACTCCCCTTTCTAGAGGCCTATTGTAGACACCCATGCCAGGACCAACTCTCGTTCCTAGAGGCCCTGTGACTGGCACTGTCAAAATGGACCCTCCCAATCTTTACCCCCATGATCAGTCTCACTCCTTGACTTTATGTTTGGCTACTACTACACTGTCCAGCCATAATATTTGACAACCACCTATGGCCTGACTACCATATAATGTTGTTGGATAATATTTTGGAATTATTATGATGCTCAGCTAAAACCATAGACAAATTGTAGTCTATCATGGTAACTACTGATTATACTTTTATTGCATGACCGCAGGCAGTTGGGTTGGCCCCTTGAGCCGTTGATCTGTCCAAGGTTTCTTCCTACAGTTGTGAAGAGAGATTTTCTGGCAATCGCGAAGCCTTCTGCGTTTTGGAAAGAGGCGTGTCATTTCAAATTTCAGTTAGCTGCTCCTGACTAGTTGATTTCTACTGCCCAAGCACAACGCTCTACTTTCATTGGCTAATGGTGTTGCGTTTGACAGATTAATTTACATAAAGTAGAACAGAGCCCAACTTTTGTCGTGTTGAATTTACGTGCCTCCTTCCCAAGATGCTTTGCGTGATGCGTCATCGCGCTCCATTAAAAATTTACTGAAATGTTCCAGGTTATACTTGACGTGGCCAGTGGCTCTCTACTGATAGACTAAGACAAGGGAGTTTTTCCTTGCCCCTGTTGCTCTTGGGTGCTCCTTGCTGTAAAGTGCCATGAGACAATACTATTGTACAAGGCGTTGTATAAATATAATTGAATTAAATTGAAATATTGCTATACCACTAACAAAGGAGAATGTAGTCTAAAAGAGGCAGTGTTTCACTGTTTTGGGAGCATATTCTTACAAAACCTGATGGTCTGCAAAATGGTGAGACCATAGAACCAAAACACAAGGATGGTTAGCATGCCTGTCTACACCTTCACCTTTATTCACTGATTAGAATGTTACTGGTGAGTTTTTTTCTTCTAATGTTTGCATTTCTAGTCTCTTGTTAGCCAGTACTTAGTGCTGTAAATGTAAATAAATAAAAGTTAAATGTACTGTTGATGCCACAACCTTGCTATTCCCTGCCAAGTCTGCCTGTGAGACACACACCTGTCTCAGCAAAGCAAGCAATCCTTGGTGGTAACCAGCTGTTGTAGGTGGTCGTATGGGCAGATTCCTTCCGCTAAGATGCATTCACTCTTCCCTTTTGATACCCTATGCTGTTTTTTTGTACATTTGCAGATTTTTTGTATCACAGTGCAGCATCATAAATTAATTTTCTGTAGATTTGCTCAGAATCCATATAAGGAATATAGAATAGAATAGGATGATCATTTTTGAAGGGCCATAGCAAGGATGATTTTATACAAAGGCTGTTGCCATGCAGCATATTTGCTAAGACCATTTGGGTACAGGTGTGAGTATGTTGTATGTGAGTATTTTAGTTTACTATCAAAATGACTTCTATCAAAACTGTTTTATCAAAGGAAAAAATGCACAAGAGGCTTTAAACCATGTGCCCAGTATTGCTCCTGATTTTATTCCATCAATAAACTAGCAGAAGAGGACCTGGACACACTCTGTAGGCACTTTGAAAACATGCATTTAGATAATTAAAATTAGGCTTTTAATTATTTTCACTGCTGATTACCCTGTCGTTACTTTAATCAAATGCCTTGTTTTGTCCAAATGGCAAAAATATTTAGTTTATTGCCATAGTGTCAGGCACAGACAGGCGGAGGCAGATGTACAAACAAGGAGTTTTATTTAAACAAACAAACAAAGGGATAACGAAAGTCGCGTCCGTTACTATAACGGAGGAAACTAAAGTATAAAGCTCAGAAGTTAGTATAAACTCAACACACAGGAGATTAAGGAGGCGAAACACAAGAGAACTAAACAACCCGCTAGAAAACACAGGGAATTACAATACCGACTGGGGAGTCTTTGGATCGCGGGAGACGGAGAAACCACACTGGCACGTAGGAAGTCCAAGGAAACATCGACGAGGCCAGACACCATGTGAAGCAGGAGGGAGGCTTAAATAGGGTGGAGACCAGGTGACACCAATTAGAACTCAGGTGAAGGTGATCGTGCACGAGGAGGTGAATGCAAACGAGGAGACGAGCTGTGAGTCTGTGACGTTGAGTGAGGGGGCGTGGCCGTGACCAGGTCCGATGCGGACCTGACACATAGAGGATCAGGAGAGGAATTTTCATCATAATTTATTTTCCTTAAATAAACTAGCCTAGTCCTCACATATACTGATCTGCTATGCATCTCAGTCTTGCCAGTTGGCCTATCTTCACCTCTTCCTGTTCACCTGAGATAGGGAATCAAAAACTGGCTTTTACCCCAACCCCACATGTTTTACTTCAAATTGTGATGCATCCCACTCTCTTTTCTCTGCAATCATTGGTCTGATTGGTTGTAGACATATGCAATGTCTGCAGAGGCTTTTTCATAAACCAGTTTACAACCATTTACAGTCATTTACCAGCGTAGCTGTGGATTCATTTGGTGGTCAACAAGGATTATTTCCCAGTCCTCTTTTCTGTAGCAGCCACAAGAATATAAACATACTAAGTTTCTTTTGAGGTGTTGAAGTCATGTCAAAGGAATATTCCCAAAAAGTTGTGAACAAATGAAAGGAAGAAGAGGAGGGGGTGAAATTGAGGAGACAAAAAGAAGAGGCGGAGGGGGTGTTAGCAATTCCTTATGAAGAGATGGCCCTCGATTGAATAAACATTAAGGATTTAAAAACATTTCTTCATTACCTTTTTTCCCTGCTTCTGAAAGAGTGAGCATGTCCTCATCATGGGAGGGGTGTACACAGGCGATGGAAATATTTGCTCAAACTCAAACAAGTTGCCCCCAGTTGAAGTAGGCATGTATGAACTCCCTCTAGCAAGCTGTTCAAAGGAATGCCCTAGTCTCTTGGGTGTCCCTAGCAGTGTGAAGTTTTAGCAGTGTTTAGACCGCAGGCCCCATCAAATAGATGGAATATTGAAATGGAAAACAGGGCAAAGGCAGTTTACATTGCTAGGAGATTAGTCCTTGTCTTGTGCTCCTTCTAGTTAGAACTGTCTGATGTGTTTTGCTCTGCGTTTATTGGAAATTTCTATTAGGTATAAATGTTCTAATATGAAAGTTAGCAATAAACATAAAGGCGCCACAATGAATTAAAACTTGTTTTGGCCAGTGGTGTTTGCTCATGGGCAAAGGTACGTACTTGGTCTCTATGCACACATATACTGTGGGAGGATACTGTGAAAGAATGAGAATGGGGGTTACAGAAATTGTTTGTGTTGTCCTGCAGCAGCATCCACCTCCAGTCTCCATCAAAAAATCCATTCTATTGCCAGAAAGTTCATAAGTGAATAAGCTATGAGAGCACGCTGTTCTATCAAATGTAGACACTACTCTACAGCAATGAAATTCAAGAACGGTTAGATGGCAGGTTTTTAACTGCATATTAAAACATTCTGGTCAAAGACAGAGAGAGAGAGAGAGAGACATTTAGGCTGTATTACTAAAAAGGAGACATCAACAGCTGACCTCTTGTCCATGTTCTTGGCTGACTTAACTTGAGAGACACAATAAAATGTCTGTCTAAGGAAATCTTATTTAGTATGAGATGATTTTTTATTAATTATTATTTGAACATGTATGTGAAGCAGAACCAGGGGTTCATGTCTAAAATAATATGTTTCATATTATTCTTTTCTGAAACTTATTTTTCTTTTATTCGGTTTCAGAAATATACCTTGAGAAATTCTTCCAGTTAAACCTTTTCAAACATCACCTTGCTAAAGGCTTCCAGTTAAACCTTTGCAAACATCACCATGATTTAGATACAACAGTCCGCCAGCATACGCTTTTTGTAACATTCTGCAAACATTCAAAGATTTTATACTGTTAAGGTAAATCATCAAAGTACTTTGTACTCTATGAAGTGCAGATTCACAAGACATGAAAGGTGAGAACAAACTGTCTAGTTTATTTTCCTTTGTTTGAAATGTTACTCCAAATCACATACACATGTACGTAGCCTATGCCAATATAGTCTCGTACACCTGTATGTAGCCTAGGCTCATATACGTGTATGTAGCCTATGTCAATATAGTCAAAATAAAGCAAAAACTTGGCCAAATGGCTTGGAGAGGTTTGAACTCAAATTAACTTCAAGACCTGAGCAGCTTTGACAGCCACTGAGCGAGGTGCTTACCGAAGTGATACCAGAATTCAGAGAACTGGTGCACATGAGGAGCAGCCACTTCAGTGGTGAGTCACTTTCCCTAGGAGAATACAGGGGCCAGTGCACAGGCAATTCCCCTAGAGGAGGCATAGAAGACCAGGTGGAAAAAATACCAGTAATCTTGAGGAATGAACTTTAATGCCACATAGTTATTATCTCTGTTGTGAACCACAGTCTCTGCAGATCTTTTTCTTTGTGTGATGCACCTAAATGAAGTCATTAGGGGATTAATTATGAACTCAAGGCCTGGCAAGGGCGGAGGCCTGTGCTTGTTTATGACATGACCGCACACTCATAATTGGCTGTCAGCACAAATAGTGAATCGCTGTGGACAGGCTGAAAGACAGAGATGTTGCTGGGTGGTGTGTGTGGATGTGTAGGGGCTTGGGGGTGGGGGTCTGTGAGAACAGACTGAGTCAGCAGACGACCTTGTCATGCTGGCGGGTTAGTACTGTGAGACATTATGGGTGGAGGTCGGAAGGGCAGCATAATTAAGGAACAAGGGTGGGCTTTTGGTTTGAACAGTCAGGGTTGCCCGGTGCCACAGTCTCCACGGAGGATGTGCAGGGGTGAGGAGTACAAGCAGGGGAGAGCCTCTGTGAGTTAGGCCAGACCCTCACCTAAGCCACAGATGAGAATGTCAGGTCACGTTCTCTCCAACAGTACCTGCAACATGCATTATTAAACTTGGTGGACTTTGGAGGACACACACACACAGACACACACACACACACACAGAGTTTGTTAAACCAACACAAAAGGTGACTAAATCTAACTTTTGTTGCAAGTTTCGATGAAGTTTGAGGCTTCTTTATGGTAATGCATTTTGCCTCCCAAAGGCTTTTACATTTTAAATGAGACTGGAGAGATACAGATCACTCTGTGATACACACACACACACACACACACTGCTGTACTCTTATTTGTAACACTGCAATGAGAAAAACATCATGAGTGTCTTTTTCCATTCAAATAAGTATGAATGCAGAGGGGAAAAAAGAGGACTTTAATCTTCGTCACACATTTTTATTCAAATGATGTATATTTTATGGAATCACTGTGCCTGTACACTAGCATGCAGTTTTACACCAGTGTGCAGTTGCAGGGCAAATGCTCCTTGTGGAAATGAGAGCACAAAAGAGTCTGGACAAAAAGCAGCATGGGTTTCATTTGTGTTATGGAACTCACTTCAGCCTTGAAGTTTCCCACACTAACATAATAACCCCTAGCCCCTCTTGAATTTCCACTGGAAATATCTTCCTTTCAAATTTGCACTTGAAAGACACACTTTTTTTCTTGCACTTGCAGAGGACATTAAAAAGGGTTCAGTGTTAGACTTCAAAGTCATATAAACGAAACATAAAACCTGAGAAAACCTTTCACGAGGATAAAGAAAAAAAACATATTGCTTCATCTGAGATTCATAACACAGGTAGCTTTGGAAATGTGAAAGTGAACGTTATCTATTTATGATACAAGGCAATCAAGATGTGCCCCACACACATATAATAAAGGCTATTTAACATATTCTGCCTGTGGGTACATTGGAGAAAAATATTATGCTGGAGACAAGGCATGAAAGGACTGGTTTCTCTCAGCTCAAGTGCATCAAGGACATCTCTCCGCATTGACATAAAAGTTAAGTAAAATGAACATGGATAGTCTTATAATTTCATACCATAACACAGAGGAGGACACTGACATAATTTTGCATGGCTTTAATATCCAGGTGAAAAAAGCTAGCAAATACATTATTCTTTTGGGTGGTTCATGGTGACACAGTGTTTCATCATTAAATGACAGAGCAGAGTGGAGTAAAGGTCTACACCTGGACAAAACGTTTTTGTGCCGTGAAGGAATAAACCAATGAATGAGCACACAGAAGCTCAGGGGAAGGCAAGTGGATTCCTGGGAGAGGCAGATCATGCAGCAGGGCAGAGGACTAGCTCTCGACAGAGCAAAAGCAGGACTGATTAGAACAGCCTCTCCAATTACTGGCCAACTTCATGATCCCTGCGCCATACCTTGACTCCAGCTCTAATACCTGAATATCCTGACAAGACTGTGTAAGAGGCCATAAAGCCTGATATGTGAGATACGTGATTTCAGCAGTAAAAAGCCAAGGCCAGGACAAACACATTCAGAGCTCAGTTTTAATTTATGGAACGAATGGGAAGCAATTGTTGAGCAGCTGCAGATCCAATCCATAGATCTCCTGTGTAAGCCTATCTGTGGAGTCCAGGAGTGAAGGATGAGTGGGAGACTGGGGCTTTTAGAATTCATGGAAGTATGTCAAGGCAGAGTGACGTCAGACTGGGTACAGGATGCCTCACAAAACACCACTACATACCACAACATTCAGTAACCATTCCACATTGTTTTACATAGGATGTGGTCTGGACTCTGGTCTGGCTTTTTGGTTTGGCTTTTCACTGTAATATGACCACAGTTAGTGTCATGGCTATCTCCTGAGTTTCAACTATTGATCAATCAAGGGCTGAGCATGTAAAACTTGTGGTTTACAAGGAGTAGGAGGTGAAGAGAAGTGTGCAGTATCTGTTTTGAATAGTTCATCCACCCCCTTATGGGAGACTTATACCATTAGTATGTGCTGTATGATTAACATAGACCTAATATTCACACCTGAACTCATGACATTCAAGTCATGAAATGTTTTAGCCATTTATGAACCTGATGTGTTTTTAAACATTAGCTAATATGAGAGCAGGGAAGAGAAGGTATGGCTGTGCATAGAGCTATATGCATTTGCATTAAGTATGAAAGAACAGCATTACTGATTATTAAACCCGAGTGTACAGTACCTGAAGGTCTAACAGCACTTGAAAGGAAGAACCTGTTGATGTCGGCCTTGGCTGGTTCTTAATTTCCAACACATATTTTGACTAATGATGCAGGCAGAGGCAGAATTAGATGAGGGAGAGGGAGAATCACTTTCAACTGCTGAAAAATGTCTTGAACTTTCTCTGACTTGAATCAATCTGTTATTAAATTACGCATTTTGAGCACAGACTAGGGGATGAAATTTCTTATTAATTTGTTTTAGCTGTGTAGATTATTGTTTCCAAAACCATCTCATTTTCATGAATGGTGTCTGACTCTGAAATCTATTAATCTATTGTTTGGGAATGTGTACGAGGCTCAAGATCTTTGGCAAAGTTTCAGCGACTGTCCCTGACTTTCTCTGTGAATGCAGTCTTTAATTAATGTTTGCCTCTCTCAATATTTAATGGTTTCCACAAATTAACTTTGTGAAAATATTTTCTATGCAAATGAAGAGCTTACATAAACAATGTGTTAGTCTCCTTGAACATCCACTGGGATGAGTAAACTTTGCATGCACAAAATTCTGAACCCCCACCCCTATAAACAAACATGCGGCGCATTTATTTATAAATCTATCCATCACCATGTTTATAGAGATCAAAACATAAAGTCAGTGATGAGTCCCTTCCGGGCAGTGGAAGTGTGGGTTTGTGGGTTGTGGGACAACATTGGGGCCGAACTGCACTGCAGGCTACAGTCACAGCGACATGGATGCACACATGCTCTCTAAGGACAGTCTCCCCCATGGTCTGTGTGGCTGCAAGCTAGAGGGACTGGGTGCCTTTGGAGAGTCTCCAGCAGAGAAGAGAGACTTTCTCTTGGTATACCACTCCACAGCAGTGCCTTCTACAAGCCTTCAGATCTACACATTTAATCTATGCTTGATGAAAGTTGTCTGTTTTGCACAGACATGTTAGTGTTATCCATTCTCAATTATAAGATGAAAAAAGTTCATATAAGTTAATAATAAGCGAAATAAGCCTATGAGAAATAAAGAGAAAACAAGTTTTGCCTTTAGAGATGAAACTTTGATACATCTTAAAGTAATCAATGTACAGCTTTTATAGCAGTATAAATTTATTGTCCTCTGAAAATAACTCAGCGTACAACCATTAATGTCAACTGGCAACAAAACTGGCAACATGTGACAACTTGGCCCAAACTGTCAATATTTTGTGTGAGTGGACAACAAATTTTAACTGCTATACAGGCTGTACACTGAGTGTTGTCCCATGACAAAATATAACAGAATATTTGCAAAAATGTGAAGAGTGTACTCACTTTTGTGAGTACTGTAGCATACTCCACTAATAAAGAGCCATACCAAGCAGTCTAATAACAGTATTGAAAATGTAATATCTTCATCCACTGTTCCACTCGCTCATCTCCTTCTGACCACCCACAACATGTACGCTAGCAGTGATGCTACATTTACAGTAAATTGGTCCATATTTCAAAGTGCCACAGCAGTCCCAGAGCAAATGCCACTAAAGAAACAGCTAAGACTTTTTCAGGCATGGCCACATGCAGCTCAGGTAAAGGTATATTCCTCTGGCATGGAGGGCGTGAAACACAAACAGCTACTAAATTTAACTGTTGGCTAAGGTTGAAAAGTCCTTTCAACTCGACACCCACAACCTTGACAGAGGAAAGGAGGCAGAAATAATGGATTCCAGGGGGAGTCTGATGAATAGAGGCAGCGCCATAAATCTGTGTCAGCTGCACCACTGAGGGCTAGTTATGGATGCTCTGAATGAGCTAATTTGATATCCTGCAGTCCAACCATTACTTATTGCCACTTGGGCTCACTGGGGCATTTGAAGTTTGTATTCAGTCGTTTTGTATGTTGTTTGGTGTGTGAATGTCTGTGTGTGTGTGCACGCGTGTGGGTAGGTGGGTATGGATGTGTGTGCATCTAAAAATGAGCACAGCACAGGTATTTGGCCTAGTGGAGAGAAGGATCACATAAGGCAAAGACTTTGTTTTTTAGTCTCAGTGTTGTCTCCAAGTCAGTGATTTTACTTTTCAAGTTTTGCAAGTGTCACTGTTCCTCTCCGGTCCACCTCTCTGCTGCAAGTGTGGCAAGCCTTTTTTCTTTTTTAATCTGCCTAGTCCACCGGAAATCTGAAGGATTCATCTCATAGGCGTCTTACAAGAGGGAGATGGAAAACCACCAAACTCAGTCTTTGTAGTCATCTTGTGTGAAGTTGAAAGACAGCCGATAAGCTGATGCCTGCAACATGGCTGACCTGCAACAGCTAACACAGCAAACTACAGCAAACAACCCCTCGGAGGTGAGATGAAAGGGCTGCTGGGTCATGTGATGTTGCACACAGACTCATGGGCTTAAACTCAAATGTGGTTACTGGACAGCGACACTACAGCTCCCTCAGATGTGTGAACCTAAATGATTGCCATCATGCTGCATCCTACACCACACTCCTCATTTAGCCCTTCATCCAGACAGACTGCCCCACACAGTGTGGAAAGTCAACACGTTTCCATGACAATAGACTACACAGAGGGGGAAAAAGTCAACACAAATAGAAGTAATGAATTCAGACACCTAGCCAACAGAATGGCCTTAAAGCGTGTAACATCAGGTGGATGCTTTTTGTCTGGGTGAAAACCATTTGATTTACAGTACTCCAGAGAGCAAAAAGGTTTTGTCTGTTTGCACAAAACTAGACATTCATACTTTGGAAAACAACTTAAATCACAATAGATTATTTTGCCTTCAAGTCCGATAAATATAACAAAATACATAATAGTATCATACACTGACTGAATTCTGCTTTTCAATATTTTATTCAACTGGAAGAATAGCAGCAGCACGTGTAAACAATGCAATGCATATGCATACACTACATTTTATGGCTACATTTTATAAATTCCTTGATTACTACAGCAACATATTTATCCATGGGATTATTTTACTGGAATGAAGAGTCATTTTGTAAAGATATGGATTACTATTTTAAATCTCTTTGTGCTAGCAGTAGTTATGATCATGTTGTGTTGCAGTAGTTTTCTGCACTTACAGTTGACAAGCAACATGATACTGGAGGTCTCCTCTTGCACAAAGCACAGGAATAGTGGAATAGGTTTATCTTAGTCTTTCTGAAGATAAACCTATTCCACCATTCCACTATTAAGAACTGTCACTCTGACAGACATCCAGATACTCATGTCACCTTTCTTTCTTCACTGCCAAAAACTGCTAACCTGCTGCCCCACACCGCAGCTCTGGAGACATGCAGCTGTAAACACGAGGTGGAGCAAGCACTGAAGACAAATAAATCAGCTGACAGAAATCCCATCCAGAAGAGTTAAATGAAGTGATCAGGTAAACAGACTCAGAGACTCTGATGAGAGGAAACACACTGAAGGCTCACAGCTCTTAGTGGGAGGAGGAGGTACTCTCAGAAGTAGTCACAGGCAAACAGACATGCATGTGTGTCTGTATGTGTGTGCGTGTGACTGAAAATGTGTTTAAATCAGTATGTGCTTTGCGATTTTGTCCTGCTATAGGGTTAGTAGTAACTGAATTCAAATTGAAACAGTAATTTGTTTAGATATACATAATAAAATTAAATAAAATTTCAATCAATGTCAATAAAAACGAAAGAGGTGTAAAGCTCACACACATAGGAGATAGGAGAATGAGAATATTTCTGTCTTTGTAGCAGGAATAGAGTATTAACAGCACAATGCATTTTTCATCAATCTGTGATAGCACTTAGGCTGTGATAGCCATGATGAAATCACAAGTATTTCTTAAACCTTTCTCTAGTCTGTTACATCACACGGTTTAGCTTGCTACTACTACTGCTTTACATGTACATCTCTACATCTTCCCTCATTCATCCTGTTGCCTTCAGATGAAGTCATCCATTTGATGGCATGCTCTGAGGACATTATCTCAGGGAATTATGGGATTGTAAATGAAATGTATGCATGCAGGATAGGAGCCTTGGGAAAAAGGAAAACAGGCCCTGCAGTTTGGCAGCTGATGACTGACTGCGCAAGGGCCTGGAGCTTATGCTGAGTAGAGAGGGAGAGAGAAACAGACAGCAACTTATGCTGATGTTTGCCACACTCCTTCAGACAAGCATGCTAATGAGCTACTCAGGCAACCCAGCTCAGGCAATCCCAGCTACTCAGGCAACCCAGAGCAGGAGAATGCAGCTCATGTGGTGGTGGTGGTGGTATGCACAGCATTATTTACTGGCCCTACAATCCAACCACCTAAAAACACCTTGTGTAGAGCAATGCAGAAAATAAAGTATGTTTTGCTATGAAAAGATTAGCTTGCAGGGTTGAGGAATAACTTGTGTGTAACTAGTGTTTGAGGTCACCGAGTGCTGTCTGTAGGAAACAGACCCAGTAAATTTGATTCAATATAGACACAACAGGCAACTAATATTAACTGTCTTGCAGCAACCCCTTGCTCCCTCACCACAGGGGAGTGAGAAACGCAATTTCGATTCCTTTGTATGTCTTGTACATGTGAAGAAATTGACAATAAAGTACCATACCATACCATACCATACCATACCATACCAACTGAATAGGGCAGAGGCGCCCCATTTGGTGCCCCAAGCTGCCAGTTTGCTTTTCAGCCTATGTAGTATCAAATTTGCTGGCTCTTTTTCCTACAGACAGCACTCTGTGACCTCAAACAACATGGCTATAGACTAATTAAGACTGGATTTCTACCATAAGATAGCAAAAACTGGTGAAACCAGATTCAACCAAACACAAATTCAGAATGAATCATCAGGCAGATTTGTATGGAATCAAATCAGCACCATTATTATTTTGTGTTTATGAAATGATTTTTGATTTGTCCATGGTTTCACCATTCAGTACTGCATCATTAGTGCTCATGAATAAGTGGACAATCTGCATTTGTTAAACATTAAACACAATTCACTGTTACCTGCTCCACTATCAGCTCAGCAAGTCTGTTATATTTCATCCACGAATGCCCTTGATGTGGCTCTGAGGTAAAAAAGGATGAGAAATATAGGCTACATGTTATTTTCATTGCATCTCCTGCTTTGCTTGCAGTTCAGTCTCCCACTGAGAATGATTCATTCACTACACCTGTTCAGCTCAACTGTGAAATCCTATGAACCAAGGAAAGAGTCTTTCAATATTAGGCTTCATTAACCATCATGTTTGGTATGAATAGGTTTCCCAAAGTAGAGGGACCAGCCTGTCCCAGTCTTTTAGGCATTTTGTGCATTTGTGTTTGGTCACTGTGAAGGTCCATTTACAAAGGAATGTGGGCAGTGGCTAAGTCAGGACTCTTGTGAATGGAAACATTAAATGCTTTAGACATTTTCACTGAACAGGAACACACAGTGCTATTTTATACAGAAAGGTGTGTTTAAAGTCAGACCCGCTCTGTTGTGATCAATAGAAAATGAATAGGAACTGGTGCTCCACGGTGATTGACTTGGCTTTTACCGGATTGGAAATAGACTGTTTAGGGCCACATGGTGCTGGCCTTCTGCAATTCTACATCCCACATTAACATCACATTAGGTAAATCATTGCACTGCTGTCATGGTGTGCCTTTGGGAAACTACTCCATCTGTATGCTGCTCTGTGGACATGCTGCAGGGACTAACAAGGACAGCCTTTTAGGAAGTAAAGGCCCTGGCCAGCTGGGAAATGGTTTGTGACAATGGGTTAACTGAACTCAACCATCAACCAGTCGCATGCTGGCTGTCTTGAAATGTCTTGGATATTTGACAATTTTTTTGCTTGTTGGCAGACTGATGCTCAAATGAAAAGATCATGGATGCACTCTGAGTTCTTCTTGACCTACAATAAAGATGCAAATGTGAGAGAACGGGTGAACACAAAGTTTTTGAGGCATGCCAAAATGTTGGCATTCTTAGGCAGATCAGTATCAAGTATCACTAAGCAAAAATAATAAATAACAATAATAATTTATTAAGTTGTGTTATGCATGCACAGGAACAGAAAACTGCATACAAGGAAGAAGGAAAAAAAAACAAAACAAAACAAAACAAACAAAATCCACGACTGTGGAGTTTCCTTTTTTTTAAAGTTTAATTTAGTATTTCCATAGACTGTGCATATGGTTCAGATTCTTATTTTGTGAGCTATAATCCCAACATCAATTTTTCTTTGACATACAGTGCTAATCATTTGCCTCAAAAGTACTTGTCATAAATAAAACGTCCAAAACTTAATTGGTATTCCTCCATATAAATAATTTCTGAAGCTGGTTGGATCTCCCCAGAGATAAGAATGCTCCAATCTCCAGCAGAGAACTGCATGTGGAATACAGTAGTTTATGAGATTGATTTAGCTAGATATGATTTCCTATGTACAATTTGGACAGGCTCCAGTAGTGTGTTTCATCCTACACACATTTCCTTTTATGGCTGGCCATCGATAAATCAGACAGTGCCCCAGAATCAATGAATGCCTGAGTCTTAATTGCACATCTGCAATTCATTCCAATCTGAAAGGAATTATGGACATGTAACAACCATATGAAAATGATATTAAGTGACCTTAAAAACGTATTTCCCATATTTCTGAGTTCTGAGAGGCAAAATTCAAAGTTTGAAATATGGACTTAAATAGGTGGATGGGCGCTCAGGAACTACAGTTATCTGCCAGCTGACACATAATATATTTCCTTCATTCGATTAATGGTTTGGACAGTAAAGTCTTGAAAGAGCGAGCACACCAGTTAGGCTACAGTTCTCAATATCCTGGTTGTATTACAATTTTATTGCTAAGAAATGAATCATGTGTAGAAATCTGTAGAAGGTGTAGAAAACCACAAGGTGTGGCTGGTAATATAGTTGGAGTCATTTTGCTGGGTTATCCGCTGAACCCACTACCTCTCTGAAGACTTCCATTCCACACAGTAATGCTCCAAATCAATAAGGACAGTTAAAGGAGTATAGCCTCATGGGATACAGAGCCACATGACCTCGATCAATTTCTGGGAATGCATTATTCACTCCTGGGCAACATATCAGGCTCTCTGATGGTGTGTAAGGTTTCCTATCAAGGGCTAAATTCTTTCCTTTTTTGAACGTCACAAGTCAAAAAAGCAGACAATGCACCACCCTGACTTGCCATTTTGCTGATAGTGAGGGATACAAAATATTGCAATTAGTGTAAAATGATCCCACGAAACAAATTAGTTCATCAGCCAGGGTGGTTGTGTTGAAGTCTCACTCTGAATTTCAATGAAGGCTGACGCAGGGCCGTGAGCACTCTGAATTTAGGGTAAAATTTGCATCCATTTTGACTAGGCACACCTTGATATATCTTCGTTATGTATAATGTATAATATCTGTGGAGGTTTCAGTGTCATCGTTTTACTAAATCACAGCATGGAATGTCCAAATGAAATAACTGAACTGGGTTCTACACAGATATTCCAACTCAGTTTTAGAGTCAATCACTCAAACCTTTAGAATATTAATGCGTTCCCCATGCATGTGTCTTCATTTCTACACTGCTGCAATAGATCGGAATCAAATAGGGCCTGTAAACTCTCTCTCTCTGTTTTATTTCTTTTAAAGCATTTTTAGTGTAGCTACAGAGTAAATAGGCTTAACAAACTTAATATTCCTCCTGTGATTCATGTCAAATAAGTCTACCTATGCCTATGGAACCAAGGCAGTGCAGAGGTAGCTGAGCCAAAGCCAGCGGCTGTGTGCCCTGCTTCTGCTGCTCTCTCCAGGGCAGACAAGCTACAGCTCCTGGGCTCTTTCAGCCAGGCTGAATTATTTATGAGTTTTTATTTCAGGCTTCTCTTTTAAAGGTAATCAAAGCGGCTGTAATTATCTCCCAGACAGGACCTTTCAACATACCTTGAGGGCTCTTATTGGGAATTTGCATTTATAATCAACTCAGCCCCTTGTGCTTTTCCCTGCCCCGAAGCCTTGCAATTGGGCCATAAAAAGACAACCTCCCCATGAATCTCAAACAGGAAATGATCATTTCAAATCAGTTCATAAATCTGCTACACGCCAATAAATTTCTAGAGAGAAAAAGAGACTCAACATTATTTATTGATCAAATGACCATCAACCTGGAGTCTGAACTTGTGGACATGAGTAATGTGACTTGGTGTCATTCACTGTGGATTCTTTGGAAAGTCTACAGTATATAATCTGACACGCAATAGGAAGGACAGTAATTCCAAGAACTGATACTGAGGAAGAGTTTGCATGCAAACATGCAAGCAGCAAACCCATGGCTTTTTAATCAGAAATGGCCGGTGTGTCTGCCACTGTCAAGAGTGCTGTGTAGAAAAAAAAAGAATAATTGAACTTGATATAACATAGACTGGATTACAATAGCAAACCAGCAACTAACATTAAGTGAATGGGCATAGGAAAACTGAAAGGGAGTTTCTGTACCCCGTTCAGTAGTACCGGTTCACTATTAGGTCAAATAACATTCAAATAACATTATCATCACAACTGGCAAAATTATGCCCTCTATACAATAATGTTTTTGTATAATACACCTGATAAACCTAAAGAAAATTACAAAGAAGAAAAGAAAGAGCTGATTATCTGACTTGGAGCACCAATTCAAATGCACTGCACCATAAACAGGAGCTGGGATGATGCATTCTATGATTATGGCATCAGTCTAATTTATTATGTGCCACATGAGTCATCCTCTCACCACACCACATGTCCTCGCAAGCACAACCAGTCTTACTGAGCCCAAACCATTTCAGAGAGTGGTTTCTTTCCTGTCAATAATTTTCCTTGCATCTGTTACTTCAAACAGATATTTTGTTAATTCGTTCATTCATTCATCCGTTCATTCGGACGTTCATTCAGTCATTCATTCATTCACATGTGCACAAGTGAACATGTACACTCACACAGAAAATTCACTAATTGATGAATGTGCATGACCAGTATCTGATGCTCTGATTGATGGCGTACGCAACACAGCCTGGACAAATATCAGCCTTCTGTTTTTCAACCAGTGCACTGCCAGGCACATTTCCTGTATGTGGACATGGGTGGCAATTCAGGCAGTTATCACACAGGGCACACCATATAATTTCCTCTTCAGTGCCGATTCTGTAACATGATGGAGCCCAAGGTAATTAATCGTAGAGAAAGGAGCTTTTGTGCGGGACAAATCATACCTATTATGTTCCAACGTAGGTTTGATTGACAAGTAAATCACAGCAAGATTGAAAGCTGCAGATGCCGTTCCGCCTCCATATCCACAACTCTTTACTGATTGTGGGTAGGAAAAAAGAACACAGGAGCCCTGCAAAGCTCCAATTCTGCAATGCCTGTATATCAAGAGTCAAGAAAAGGTAAAGTGCTTGCTGACAGCTCTCTCTTCCTTGTTACTTCAACTTGATAAAACTCCTAATTGGATTATTATTACCTTAACTTCTTCCCTTTCAACAAGGTTATCCATCAAAACACATTTAATTACTTGGAAAGCAAACAGTCTGAGGGCTGGCTGTGAGCAACGTGTCTGGAATTGTGGGACGCGCTTTGTTCGGCAAGTAATGGCGATTTAGCAAGTGACACGAGTGACACAAGTGACACGTGTGTTTTATGGATGAGCTCCTCGAGGCTCTCGGGGAATAACTGTCTAAGCACAGCTCCTCCAGGAACGAATTAGCCTTTTGATCCACTAATCAATTTGGAAAGGGGAGGAAAAATTAGTTAGTTTCCACTAGCTGCACTGAGGGAAATAAATCACTTCAGCTGCGAGGGATGAGTTCTCCGAAATGGAAACAGACCTTCACTCCCTTCCCCCATGTAAGACTGAGCGCAGATTCAGATCAATGCTTTTGTTCTGAAACTCCATGGGCATCTGATGGAGCCTAACACAAAGCCCCAATTTATTTTTATTTTTTTCAAATGGAAGCAAAACACTGAAAAACTCAGAACTGTGAACATCGCACTAATCCATCTTGGTCAAAGGCATTTGTTCATAATTTGAAAAATATATGCAGCTCTTTTGTACCTGGTATAAATCATGTTATACTGTAGAGCTGATCCATTTGCATTCAGGTAATGGAATATTCAAATGTACGAGGGCACACATGGATGGAGCAGGTGGGTCAGTAATGATGACATAAACCCCTGCAAGGGATAAAAGTGATTAATGGAGAGTGAACACAACTCATACCACGCATACACACAACTTATGTGGCCAGGTAAGTGGGTCAACCTTGCAGTTTCCTTTCACTACTATTCTATAGTAAAAAAAAAGAGATAAATCCACATTCAGCCCATACCAAGTCATTTACTTTTGGCCTTGTCGGAGAGCAGTGGCAATGAGTATCTTCCTCCACTTACAGAGTAGAAGAACCTCTCAAGATCAAGTACACTTCAGAGAGGAGACTTCTTTCCTCTATAATTCTGATGCTTGTTTGATAAATATGCTAGACTGCAGTTTGTAGGCCGAGGGTTTTTAAGCGTATTCATATTCTACTCACTCCACACCAGCAATTAATCACTGCTTGGTTTTGGGGTCAAGCTGATGCATATTTAGTTACCCACAAAAGATTGCCTTGACCCTACTTGCCTTAAATTTAATTTCACACTTTACAACGCTGAAAATGCACCTTCTCCACAAAACAATGTCCCCCAAAGCTGAATTAATACTCTTTGGTGCATGCTAAAATGCACAGAGTTGCTTGTTTCATTTACCCATACAGCTATCACTTCTTAAAGAAAACTCACATGACATACAGTACATCCATTTCATTTTCCTTCACATTCTGGTCTCTTCTTACAATGTCATTTATCCATTCTCCATGCCAGTTGTTTTGCCTGAATAACTGAATAGAATGCGGAATGAAAAATGATAATGTAAATAGAGAGCATTATATAAGCCCTCTTTGGTTTCTGAATTCCTACATCAGTGTCAATGGCCTAACTTCACATTCTAATGAAAATGAAAAATATGCATGTGGTGAGCAAGCGTCTCTGCGGTGATGATGGATGGCTATTGATTAAAAATTGGCCGCGTGGAGAAATTGTGTGGTGGCGTGGAGTGCCGTGTCTTTCTCGAGATCGACCGTCATCCATGGACCTCAATGTGCCGCGGCCGATCGATGTCAGCGGCCGCCAGACACATACATCATAATTTTTTGACGCCGGGAGCAGCACGAGGGCAGGCGAGGAGTGATGACAAGGCAAATATGCAGCCATCGTAGAGGCAAGATGACAGGCTCCTCTTAAGTCTCATTCTAATTCTTCAAGCCCTCAGTTTGTCAAAAGGAACAGGAAAAAATCAAACTCCTTTTTTTTTTTCAACTTTTTCAAAACTTATGAAAACTTTTCATACAGACGGCTGACAGATCAGTGTTCTCAGAGGACTAAGAGTGTAATGCGCTGTCCCGATAGAGCCAGGATAAACACAAGGGGAGAGGAGTGAAGCAGTGGTATCATTGGGAGACAAAGGTGGAAAATATCCACTGTCTCAGCTCCACTGCACCCCAACCAATAGGCTTGGCCTAAGCCCCTCACAGAGCCTATTGTCTGAGTCAAGCTGATGGGAATTAATTTACTTTGAGCTGCAGGTCTCGGCAGAACATCACAGCGCTTTCGTCTTTTAAAAAGCACGGACCATCTCCAGACAGCAATTTAGCGCCTTAGCTCCCATAACCCCCTTCTGCTTGAGATATTAGCGAAGCCAGTCGCTGGAGACGGGAGACATTCATGGAAAATTTCTGCGGAGCGTCTCATTGGCCGCCGGTGAGGCAGCATGCAGATGAGGCCAGATGGCAGGGGAGGCCTGCTGCGGCCTTGTCAGGTGAGGACCAGAATTTCAGATGAGAGGAGGGAGGCAGGGCCGGGGAGGTGGTAGACAGGAGCTACCTCTGCCCCTCTCTCTCCGGCTCTGTGACAGGTAGAAGCAGGAGAGGGGGGTAAGGAAAAAAAACACTGACTGCGGGAGAGAAGATCCAGCGCCCCGGGATGCTGTGGTGTCTCTTCCTGTTCACGCTCACAGCCTCCCAAACAAGCACTGACACCGGTTTCTATGTTGGAGCCCCCAGCTGCTTCTGTGAGTGGCAGAGTGCAGAGAGGCAGTCACACCAGCACGACAACACTTACAAACCTTCTCTGGATCCTCCAAGCCCACATTCTAGATATAGATGATGTTGAAAAGGTTACATTTGAAATTACTGTTTAACCTGTTAAAATGTCATTTCAATCACTTAATCAAAGAAATGTAACTTATACTGGATATCTGATTACTTTCTATTACTTTTTGAGGAGCAGAAAGGAGACCAACCTGTGGTGGCTGTGAATGTTACCAATTATATTTATGCTGTAACTTTATATTTATACTTTATATTTATGTGCACAACTCTGTTACATATAATTAGTTATTCCCGCAGCCATGGTTGCAATCATGTCACATCAGTTTGTGATAACATGTCAGGTTGTGATAACATTAACATGTCAGTTTGTGATAACATGTCAGGTTGTTACAGCTGACATCGCCCATGTTCACATTTCAGCTTATGACCACAGGATATACTTTGTGTAGCCCTGGCACAGTATATGGTGTTAAAATGCTGTTGGCATCAGCCCCTTAACGTTGTGTTTGACACATTTACTCTGATCATTTGACCGAACTGTTGTTCAAAATGTATATGGGATGTGGGATTTATCTACTGAGATATTAAGAATCAACCATGCTTTTTTATATGTAAAAAATAAAAACATAAAATTTTGCAATATTTCATAGATATTAGTATTCCAGGACCCTGGCTCCTGAGACTAGATCATCATCCCTCATTCACACCGCAATCTGCTTTGGGGGTGCATACGCAGTGAGTACACATTTTTGGTCTGTTTTCATTTAGAATGCATGTTAACAGATTAGACTATGCACACCGAATGTGTATTCTGCGTGGCAGCAACGCGAAGCTATCTGCTTGAAATAGAAATGAGTTCTATTTTTCCAAGTGTCCCGCACACAGTATAACAGGTCTCCATAGACTTTAAATGAGAGCTTGGGTAGCCAGTTCACGCAGAAGATCCTTTCATGTATATTCACAGAAGAAGGGGTCTCCTGCGTGAACCGGCTACCCAACAGACACACACACACACACACTGCGAATGGACATCAATGGTTACAGACCGCAAACGTGCTGATATGTGAATGACACCTTAGGTATGCTTAGGAGTTAATTTTGTGTCTTTACTATTCAAGCAAGGAAAAAAAGCCAAACAAAAATACTGTTTTGAAAACAAAGAAATTTGACTTGAAAGCAAAAATCAAGGTTTTCGAAATTTTTAACTCAAACAAAATTGAGTATGTTCTTATTTTCTTTAAATTCAAATCTGTCACATTTGCTTGCAGGCTGAAATGTTTTATTACTTAAAATGTTATATTTGCGGGTACAAAAGTTTTGCATCTTTTTGCGAAAGGTTTTGCTTGCAACTTGAAATCCACCCTTCTGCTCCCACCCATCACATTCAGGGGAACTTTCAACCAGAACTTTTTGATTCACAACATTTTATGTTCAAATCTTCCATCCTTCACTATGACCAGAAATAGCACACTTCAAGTTGCAAGCAAAACTTTTTGATTTGCAAAAGATCTAGAGGTGTAAAACTCTTTTTTTTGTTGTTTTTAAAGCAGCATTTTTGTTTGGCTTTTTTTTCTTTGCTTTAGCCAAAATTAGCTCCATATTTAAGTATGTGGAATTTTTCTGGTGGTGGAGATGTAAAGGTTGAACATGTTGCTGCCTTTTGGTGGTCTTCTGTGCTCATTTGTCAGACAACTGGACACACCTCATTGCAACAGTTCAACCAAAAACCAAGCCTTTTTTGGTTTTATTGGCCTAGTTTAATTACCTCAATATACTCTGCACTCATTTGTTCTTTTTCAGTGTGTGTAGTCTAGCTCAAGCTTTCCTAATGACATGCTATTTAAAATGATATACACAATATTCCATATTGCTCAGATCCACTACATTTACCATGACATTTACCTGGTGTTATGGTCCTTTTATAATCAGTATCTACAAAATATTTACACAGTATGCAAGATGTAACACGCTGAATGTTCTGAAACTTAGTCGGTGGATTACATACAAATCAAAGGGAACGCCATATAGTCCATATAATATATAGTGCCACATAGTCCTATATCAAATATTGGAAACCCTTGCATCTTTGGTTCAAGCTGGTGTAAACTGGAAAAGTGGGAAAGAATATGTTGTACAGAATAAAGTATTAGTTCTTAATATTCTTTTTGAGAATACCTAGAGAAGAGAATTAGACATGAGGGAAATAATTGATGAGTTTGCTAATGGAAGGCTTATGGAGCACAGCTGAAGTGAGTGATCTGGAGGTTTGGGTTACATTTAGCTTCCCTTTGCCAGCGCTGTAGTGATGTTAGCTAATGGGCTGTCTGCCAGTGCATTGGTTATTATTAATAGACTGCTGTGTCAATTAATTCTGGCTCAATCAGATTGCTGATTTGGTCTTTCTGTTAATTTTATTAAGAGTTGGCCTCGGATGTGATATTAGTTGCAAAAAGTGGGTCCCAGAAATTCACAGACTGCTGACAGCAGTGTTGAACTATAATCTGACTCCTGGACTGGGAGACCACTTTAGGTCTGTTGTATAGTGTTTGGCAGAAAGAGCAGATTTGTAAAGAGTAAGTTAAACAAATTCACTCTTAAAGTTGGAAGAATTTGAAATAATCGACACATTATTGCCTACCACATACAAGTAATGTTGTTTTCTACATAGTTTAGAAAGAGCCTGTAGGAATGATTGACAGCCAGCAACTCACTTCCCACCTTGTAGTAGATTTAAACACACCTGCTCATCCATACGTCATTCACTCCGATGTTGCGAATTACCTCTCTCCCTCCCAGTGTGTCTACTCTCACAGTATCAGATGGCAAGTCTAGTTAAAGCTCCTTGTGGGTACTGTGGGGGGAAAACAGAGGTTCATTTTGGCTGCAAGTCAATCAGGTGCCCTGCTAATAGTTATACCTAACACAATTTAGATGGAGCTTTACTCATTTCTGAAGGCAACGCTTTCAGCTATTCATGTTGTTCCAACTGTCCTATGTGCGTTGTCAGCTTGGTACAACTACAAAAACTCCAAACATGATATTGAGGACAATTTTGGTTGATAACTGTTAGCTTTGTTAGCTAACTTGTTACCTTAGAAATAATGAAAATGATGAGTCCACTCCCAACGCTTCTATCAGTGTTACTGGAATGAACAAACCCTGGAAAAATGATATTAGTCTCAACCCAAGCAAGCAAACAGATCATCATCAGACAAATCATCTCACAGGCATTTTATTCTGTTTTATTAGGCAATCTATTATTGTTAAGCAATTTTCTCTACCTGCAGCAGTACTTCTCCACTCACTTGCATGATAAATTGACCACTACTTTTCCTCAATTATTCCCCACGTCAACCCCGCCCTCTCATTTTGGGGGCGTTAACCAGCCTTGCTATCTGTATTTATGGTCCACTATATCCATAAGGGGTGCAAATGGACATCATTCAGGAGCAATCTTTTCAGGCATTCCTGGACCAAGTCCAGCTACCAAGTCAAATATGCACTCTTCAGTCATAGAGGTGAACAAGTGAATTAAGCTTTTACTGTAAGTCTAATTTTTTTCTCTGTACGGCACAGTACTATGGGTACACTTGGGTTGGTACACTCTATCATCCTACTTGGGTGGGTACACTCCATCACTGCATGTATGAGTTTATGTATTATTTTATCAGTACACTGAGATTGTGGCACAGTCTGAAGTTTGCAATCTATTATACATTCAACGCATTCCACACGACCATCTCTTTCTGTCGACAACATTCCGGGCAATGAAAGTCATGTGCCCTTCACTGGTTATTTTTTAATGATAGATTTGGTGTAAAACGGAAAACACATTACCAGGCATTGATGAATTGAACTTGGATGCAATCAATCAAATACATGCAAGTTTAGCTGAGTCTGAGGCTACAATCTAAATCACCTTGAGAGACAAGAGGCTTTAGAAGTAGAGAAAAAGAGTCATTTTGTTGAAGAGCCTTTGGTGGGATTTTCTCTTCAAATGGAGAACTTGAGATGAAAGAAATACTTCATGCAGGTGCCACTACTTCTTTGACAGGAAATGTTATGAGGACATTCCTCCTGCACACACTCCAGTAGAGGCTTACTTTGTGAGGATTTATTTGTTTGATGTTGTTATTTAGAGAGAGACACTTTTATGACAAAATGTCTTAAATGTGGTGCCTGTTGGACTCACTCAGCTACAAACAGGATGCAAACATTTAATGACATTCCTGTCATACACACTTTCATAACTATCATGTTTCCTTTTTATGCACCTTGACACATACATTTGGATTATGACGTTTGCATGAGAACCATGAAACAGAGAGAGAAATGTAAACTGATGGAGCCAACAGATATAAAATTCTGCCTTTACTACAGCAGCAGGTAGACATACATTGCTATACAACTGTAGCCATTTTGCTAAAGCATGGAAACGGCAGCTATAATGCAAGTGCAAGTGGAAATCATCATGCCAAGCGCAAGCTTGTAAAGAAGATGAAATTTTGAAGTGTTCAGTTATGGCCTGATTGAGCTGGTTCAGAGAGGAATTTTGGAATACCATATCTTTGATCAGGTGCCCATGCTCAGGACTGGTCTTGCTGCCAAGCTCTACAGCAGGAGAGGCAGAAGAGGCTGTAGTCACTGGCACAGATGTGGCAATGTGCTCCAGCTTGCCACTGATCCTGTGTCTGAGAGTGAATTGCCAGCAAGCACTGCCCATAACAAAGAAACAGAATGTAGCAAAATGACACTGAACTATTTCAAAGATTGTCCCAGGCTGGAAATCATGCAAATAACTGACCATATAACTTTTTGATACAGCTTCCTCATCAGATTGATTGCAGGTGAACTTCTGACAGAATGAAGTTGGGCAGTAGTGGTAAAGACATTTTTTCAGCAGAGATGAAGAGATGAAAGGCTGACTGATTGAAGAGCCTGGTGCAAGATCAGATCCCTTTGCAGCATCACACAGATGAGTCAAGTAGCTGACAAAAACATAAAAAAGTCTGTGCACCCGACAATCAAGTAATCAAGTATGTGTCCCAGCCCTCAAACAAGAGACACAGCAGACAGTGGCTGTGTTTGCACGCACTTCAGTAGTCCAGTTATGAGGTTTATCCTGATTTTGCTCATGTTTATAACAGTGTTTACATGAAGTTCTGTGATGTTCTCACCAAGGACTCGAAAGACTGCACTCGATTGTCTTTGGTTTTAATCATCAATCCATCAGGCTGATGTAACACTCTGGAATCTTGGTCAGGAACTGTCGGAAAAACACAGATAAGGTGTCACATGCTACAGTATTCTAGATTTCTAAAAACATCATGCTTTCTTTTAAAATCGGGCATGATGTTTACATCTCAATATCCTGATCATGACAGGTCTATCATCCAGGCAAGGTGTATAATTTCAAAGGTATATCAAAACATCTTTTTCAGAGCTTTGTCCTATTCCAAATTTGATTTGCTACTTACTTTGAATAGTAGACCTGTTTGTATAGTAGACTCTGACCTGTTAATATTCAGATAATTTTCTATCTTTGTCTTCATCATAGTGCAGCCTACCAAGGTTCAGTGGCAGAGAACAAATAAACATGAACATAACATGAACAAATGAACCATTTTTCTAGTTATTCAACACCAGAAGCAAACTGGCAGTGTAAATTGTCTTCTCTTTGCATCAACCTGCAAAGGCACACTGAGAATGACTCACTGTCTGGGTCAAGGTCTGCTCAGAGGACTTTATGATAAGACATGACTAAAGAATTACAATGGATAGTGGAGCTTGTTGTTAGATAGATGCTATGCTGATGGTCTGTGCATCTATCTTGGCTGTCATTCATTTGCATGCAGCATAGTATCTCAGATATGGGACACCTTACCTACCTCATCTAGGACTGCTGATTCTCTTCTCTTCTGATCAGGCAATTTAAGATCCACCTGGCACTTGAGTAAATTATTGCGCTACAGTCCTAGTCTGTACATGCACTTTTTCTGCGCTTTTCTTTTGTGATGAGTTTGAATCTTTGTAGAATCTTTTTACTTTGCAGTGCACATAATAGTGCATCCTCTTCCTGTAAAGCGGTTAGTGACTGTTAGGGAAAAGCGTTATATAAATAACTTTTAAATAGGGTAACACTTACTATGAACCCAGTACTTATAAAGCATTACAAATGCATTCATAAAGTGTTATAATGCATTCATAATGCATTTTAATGAGTAATTATGTGTTCATCTCACTTTACTAAGAGTATGCATTGAGTGCAACTCTTAAGGAATTGGGCAAACTGAAGCTTTATTATGCTTTGAAAGTTGTAAAGGCTTACAAGATAACATTATAATGCCTTATAAGTACAGTCATGAGAATGTATAAACAGTTATGAACTGATATGATATTAGTTATAGGACTTTATTAATGCATTATAATCCTTTATGAATGTGCTTATAATGCTTTATAAATACTGCGCTCATAGAAAGTGTTATCAACAATACTAAGATGGAGACAAACACAGCAAGAAAGCATCTGTTCATGCCCTATAACACTGTGCTAAGACAGTGCACACTGCACAGTGCATTGTTTCAAAAAAATGAGGACATACTGTATGAGTAAACTGGAGAACAAATGTCCTTTTTCAGATTGATTAGCTTGCTACATGTGTGGTGGAGCAGTAAAAAAAGGTGACGTGTGATATTAAGAGGCACTCCTGGAGGTGAGACCAGGAGGGTGCGGTCCCCAGCTGCTGATTTAGTCTGAGACTTTTCATTAGTCAGGATTATTGTAACCGGAGGTGACTGCCCTTACATCTACTGCCCCGGCAATTAATCGAAAATGTTTCAAGAGGCACCGAGGCAGATCCCCTGATAAAGCCATCTACTTTATCTTGGCCAGCGCCAAACTTTGCAGCGGAGACAGTGATGTAGTACCCAGACATGGAGGAAAGGTCACAGCTAAGCCGTAGCGCTGCTCTGGACCCCCTACCATTGCAGCAGCACTGAATCTGGCCCATGCCAACTCAGGCTGTTCATTCATGGCCAGTATGAAGGAGCCTTTTTCCCCATGTGGAACAGAAATGAAGCTATGATGGAATGCTGTGTATAACAGTTAGTTACCCCATACAACTTTTTTGTCTCAGCTAAATTTTGACTAATACGTCTAGAATGTGTGTGTGTGTGTGTGTGTGAGTGTGTGTGTGTGTGTGTGTGTTCACACTATTAGGCTACCATTTCGATGTTCAGTTTTCTCTCTCTTCAGTTACTCAAGAACTCTAAGCAGACTCCCATCAGGGCCCTGACCTTTAAAACAAATCTGTCTCAGTAACGATATTGTTGTTGTGCACAGAGGCAGGAGGAAGGGAAAAATAAACACCCATCCTAGGTTATGACCATGAGGAGATAGCAATGCTGGGCTCCAAAGGGCCCAGATCAGTCACAGTTTCCAATGGACAGACTGCAGATACGTCTCCCTGTGCCTGCCGCTTCAGGCTGCCTGGGGCCCCTGACCTTTGCCGGAGAAACTGATCGTTAACGATATCAACCAAGCCCCGATTCATTCACTCTCTCCTCAGCTGCCTCAAGGGCTGGCACATCTTGTCTGTTGGTGTTAGAGAAGGAAAGTCTATTCCTCAGTGTGAAAAGAGGCATATATCAAGTCAATATGTGGATGTGGTTTCAGAAATTGCATATTTAAAATACTGGTGACAAACGGGTTTACTTGAATGGAATGCTTTCCCTCTGAAATGTATTGCATGTATTTCTAGATCTTTTGATCCAAGCAACCTGGGAAGGAAGCCATTGAATTAAAATGTATACTCCTTTAGAATCAAACCTATGATATTGGTGTTGCTCTTGCAGCTGAGCAACACAAGGCTTTTCCTACATGATTTTCTGCTGCATATTTAAAGGAGATGTACAGTACCACCTGTCCAACTCATGGGCAAATCTGTATTTGTTTTCTTTGGTCTTTAGAGGAGAATCACAATGAAAGTTTAGCTCCTGATTCCACACCCTATGAGAGTACTAGGCACGTGTTTTTTTTTTTTCAGAGCATGTACTGTATCAACAGAAGATTTTACAATAATTGCTTACAGAAGCTTTAACATGGAAGAGCAACTGGATGGTTCACTATAAGAATGATTTAAAGGAAAACTCCAGTCAAAGCCCTGTTGTTTGAAGTTAACTTAGGGAAAAGAATCATTGTGATAACAAGGGACTCTATAAAACAATGTGTTTTCTCATGAGACAGCTCCCATCCACAGCATCCATCAAGGATTATCTACTTTGAGTAATTTAAGACTTTTAAGACTTTGTCTTAATATTTAAAATAGATATCAAGACAATTCAAGAATATGGTCATGTCATGTTAGACCATATAACACAGTGCTCTTGTATTTCAAGTTTTACTAATAATTCAACCTCATTTCAAAGCCTGCAGTATCTGCAGGTAAATGGCCTAAAACAGTGAGATAGCTTTTCATAATTAAATGACTCCGCACGCCGGCGCATGTCATTTATGTAATGCTCAATGCTACTGATGCTCAACAAGACAGTTGGATACACACTATTGCATGCACTGTCTATTCGCTCAGCTCATTAAAGATGTAGGCCTGGGAACAGTCTCAGACTGTGTTTAGTGCAGGCTGAAGACAAACACAAACAGTTTCATTACCCCTGCCTCTCTCACAACCAGCCTACTGCACTGTGGTCAGGATTCACAAGCCATCATTGGGCTTCCAACTAAGATCTTAATACCATGAAAGGATTCTCAGAACAGGCTGTTGCGCTTAATCATTTAGTGGCCGGCAGAATCAATAACAGGTCTTCAGGCTGAGCTAAACTTAGATTTGTCAATAAGAGGGAAACCGCCTGATTGAGAAGCCAAGGTCATGATGTTTTATCCCACCAAGCCAAACACTTCTATGTTGCCTCTTTGAGGATGTGAGGGTTGTTCAGGGAAAGCACCAGTCTGATTTGAAATGACTTCTATGAGTGCAACCACATTCACCCAACATGAAGAACAGGCAATTAGATGAATCAGATGAATGCATATTTTCAGCTGAATAACATCTACAAGTCTAGATGCAGACTGTATTTTAAAAGCAGGGTCATAAAGTTTGTGAAATGACCCCTGACATCTAAAGTAAATTACTGCAAGAAGTACTGCAAGAAGTCCTTGATTATACCATGAAACTTCTATTCCCTGGGGAGATTTCAGACAATGACAGTGTTGTGTTAGGAAAGTTTTTTCCTCCTTGTCAGCATAGTTTTCAGAATATCAATGTTTTGTGTGTGTGTGTGTGTGTGTGTGTGTGTGTTTTTGTGTGTGTGCGCACATGTATGTGTGTGTGTGCGTTTGGTGTTTATGGTGTCTGCCTGTGTCTGTACTGAGCTGATAGCTCTCAGCATGGGGCCAAAGAAATGGCAGGCATTTGATTCAACACCACACAATAACAGCAGCACTAGCTGAGAGCCCACTGAATGCTCCACCTTTCCCACTCTCCAAGCTCAATGGCCTACCTGCACATGAAGAGTTAAGCATCCATTTTCATCCATTTTCACAGGAGTCTCCTGTCTAGCAATGCTCCTGGAGCGAGAGAAAGAGAGGGTTTTATTTAACACCTACACATTAAAAAAAGAAAAGATTATCCATCCTATGAAACTGTCATTTATCTACTATCCTACTTTTGAGGAAATGTTTCTGTCATACAAACAGCTTTTGGATAAAGCATGCCCTATTCCATACTCTACTTGTGATTCAGATTTCTTTTTTGGTCAAGTTCAGGAAGCATCATTTTGCAAGATTAAAATGGATCAACAAAATAACACAGGACACAGGAGTTTCCCCACACTGGACCTTTTGGAGGCCAAGACTAATGGCTCCTAGGCAGAAAAATATCTTAGGAGTTGAGATGATTCTAAAGGCCTGGCACTAACAGGGGGCCTCTGAGAACATTTTAATATTAAAATCAATGTTTGGGAGAGCCAAAGTTATTTTATGTCATAGGACCCCAAACATGGGAACAGTCAACTTTACAAGATTTTTAGATGTTAGTTGAATTAATAACTTTGGTACTGCGGACACATTTCCCCTGTCATACAGCTCATTACTTTCTTGGAGTAGTTCTCTGTGTTTAGGGCATGAGATAGCAAACGACTGATGGACACAGTTCCTGATGTGTGTCTTGTTTCAAATTATGACACGCACCCCTCTCTGTCCCTGCAAACGTCATCAAAATCATTGGTCTGATTGTCTATAGGTCTGTGTCATAGCATACAGGGGCATTTTGATCCACGTCCATTGATTCCGCATCAGAGAAATGGAAGATGATGGCCAGGTATCCAGACCACACTCAACCTCAGATTGAGGTGGTTGTGAGAACGAGGCTAACAAAGTGTCATCTTCCTTGGTAACATTGTTCAACAGATTATTTTTGCTGCTAGCAGGTAGCGCCAGTAATTTTGCATTGAATTGGCTGACATGAACTATGCATTCACTCAAAGGGAGAGCTGTGATTTTGTGGAAATAGTTATGGAGTGAAAAAATTATTAGGCTGAACACGCAGCATGTGAAGTATAGCAGTAACCTATAGATAAGCATGTAGCCTATTGATGTTCTGCATGTGATGTCATTTTTCTCCAGGAGAATCAAATTAATACATTTCAATGGGATGAGTCTAGCAGTTGGCTGATTTCAGTGAGATTTAACCTTGATTATGCCCTGTTAAGTCTGTCGCTTTAATGTTTTAACATCTTGAGGTTTCATATAAATATTCTTCAACTAATTCCTTAGAGTGTAGTAATATTTTAACCATCGTTTTCACATGCAGACACCCATTTTCTCTCATAGCAACCCTGGTTGCTATAGACCCAGATGCCATTATCGCCAGGTTTTGTTGTTTTGTTTTCACCAATGAATTTATGTTTTTACCAGATTCAAACTGCCACACTAAATGAATTTATGCTTCAGCAAGACAGTCTTTCATCCATGCAACTCAGCCATGTCAATCAAATGGAAAGTTTATCAGGAAGAGGATGATCACAAGCCATACAAATCAGAGAAAGATCAGCTCTGTTTAATTTGTGCCACCCAACAGTAATGTGAAAGACTACACTACACTGGTGTTTAAACATTAGAGTTTGTGGGCTGAAAAACACTGCATAATTTACCATTGTGCTTATTAAATAATGGCATATAAGTAAGAGATAATGAATGACATGGCATGTGTATATCGGCGAATGTTGCATGTTCGAGGTAGTGATAAGGCCCCAATGATGGAATATACTGCAAATTTAAGCACAACTTAAAATGTTTCTGTGCTGCAAACATCAGTCAAGCTGCTAAATGGTGACAGTTCATTTAAACTTCACATCCAGTTGGGCAAATTGATATGCAAGTGTAATACGGTCAGAAAAGTGGAATTTCTTCATAGTTGTGCGGTCATCTGAAAATATGCATGTTCTAAATAGAAAATTTTATCAGACCGTGGTGGTAACCACATATTAATGGCTTATAAAGTCTTCACTATCTTTTTATAAACCATTAGAATGGGTAAAGTGCAACCCTCAAAGTTAAAAGTTAGTTAGATCTAGGCTGAAAACTCATCTTTATTCCCTGGTCCCCTAATGATCCTATGTGTCCTTCCTTGTTGATGTGTGTTTTTTTCTTGGTTTATGTATTATTTCAATTGTTATTATTACTTATTTGCTCATTTTTCATGTTATTTTTATTTTATTTTTATTCTTTCTCTTCCTGTACAGCACTTTGGGCAGTGATGGCTGTGTTTTTTTTTTCAAATTAGGGTAATTTAAACGTGATAAGACCTTGGAATTAGATAAAAGTGTTTTACTACTGCTAGATGTGGTCAAGGCATAACAAAATGCACAATACAGTTTGCAAGGAACATGAAACCTGGAACATAAACCTGGAAAAGGAACATAATAAGTTAAACAATTGGCCAATCCTTATGATTAGGATCAATTCATATTTCACTAACAATTATTATTCTTTTTACCAAGTGGATATAGTTTTACAAGTTAAAATGCTCAAAGGTGTCATTCTCTTCCCATAGGACACACATGCAGACTTCAGGGCTCACAACTTTGAACACTCTGCAGTGAAGACACTTTACTTTTGTCCAATGCCAAATACAGTTTGATTATTTCACAATTTGTATTGCTACCTGTTTTTAGTGAGCCAAATGACTATTAGTACACTAAATGCACAGCTGAATGTTTTAGTGTGTAGTATAATGTTTTAATTGGCTTTAAAGGTTAAAGTATTTGTTTACAGCTATCATAAATGTTGATACAAAAGCACACAATTGCACAGGGCTCTACTTACCACTTTAGTGCTCTGGTAACAACAGCTTTCTAGGAATGAAGGCACAAATTGTCCACACATATTGGCCTGTGATAAACTGTATGTTCAGCCTTTAGTTAGCATCAAAAGTCCCACATTGCAAAGGAACAAACAGTTTTGCAAATGCGTAACAAAATGTTCCTCTTCCAGCGAGTCAATTTTCTGCACCTCTGAGACATTTCGATGGCCGTCCTTGGACAGGACATTTGGGGGGCTGGACAGTATGCCTGGCTGATTAGGCATTAGGCAGAAATTTTACACCAAACACTTCCAGCACGGTGCACCTGGTGAAAATCCCAAAATCCAGTTTGTGTAGAAGTGTAGAATTGTGCAGTAAGTGAAATACCATACCCTACTGAAAAAAATATTACCCATTGTGAGTTGTTTGTTTGGAAACCCTGTAAAAGCCTTTACCAATGAAGCCAGCTGTACAACTTTCATGTATGATGTTACTTAAAGGTCAATCCTCAAAATTATCTCCAAAATGATGCCCTCTAATGTGATTTTCACAGAACAAGGTAAGAGCTACTTGACAAGCTACTTGACTATCAAAAATCATCGCCTTCATCTCAAAACTCTCACTAGGCCTATACCAAGAGGGACAGGTGAAAAATAGTGACACATTAAAATTAGCAAGTAACTTTACATCAGTGAACTTCAGCAGATTGCTAACGTCAGCCTACTGAAATAACGTTGAAAATGTCACCCAAGATTATCGATACCATAAACTGTATCTTCAGAAATAACATAATGTAAGTTTTATATAAAGGCTGACTAATGTTAGCTGTTACCAAACAAACAGAAATGTCATATTACTAGGTAATAAATTTGCGTTTATAGTTCCTAGCTCCTCTTTTAGCTTCCCATGTTCATTGCGTTCCTGTTGCGAGCCCATGGAGCACCATTGTGAACCTGGAAATGTTGAGTACACCAAAGTTTATGTTACAAATATAGAGTATGGGTTCCCAGCGTGCAGAAACTGCCGGATGCAAACTTGCATGTTGGACAATTTGCATAATTAGCACAATTAGCATAAATTTGCATACACACATGATTTTATTTCAGGAATTGTTTGGGCAATTTATAGAATGTTGGAGTTCTTTTTGAGGTTAACAAGGATGCTAAATCCATTCCTAACCTTTTTAAAATTCAATGTTTTTATTGGTTTTATTGTTTTGGCAGATTTTATACATTTAAAGTCCAGTTTCCGGTTATTTAAATACTTATTCAGCTTGGACAGCATCAGTAGAATTTGAGAATGGAAGACAAGTAATTTGCTTCCAATTTCCAGGGAATCACCAGAATAAGATTTTAAGTTAAATTTAGGCATTGCGTACTTAAATACCACAGGGCAAACATGTAGCATTGTAGATGAAAAGCCTGGTTAAGCTAGTAAGCTCTTAGCACAGAAAGTTGTGGGTTCAATTCCTTGTTGGGCCCTCGCACAAGGCACTTAACCTAAAGTTGATCTAGGAGAGAATGGCCCTGGAGTAATTGATAAATGTAAATTGCTTTGGATTAAATTTGAGCCACTTAAAGGAAAATTCCAGCACATTTCACAGTTCATAATTCACACATGGCACAGTTGTGTTATTCAGGATCACAAGTGTTGTTAGTAGGAAAGACAATGAGAAAATTAGTCATCTAACAGGCAGATAAAGCTAACAGATGGGGAACTGATAAGGAAACTCTTTCCCTCTTAGCCTCTGGTGTGATTGACTGGGATGACAAATTTCCTGCAGCCTGCCAACATCTTTCCATCTGAGTAACTGACTTATTTTGTTTGTTTTTTTTGTTGTAAAAAAACTCCCACTCCCCTACTTGGCTGTTATTGTCACTTACTGGATTTTAAAAAGGTTGAAGCAAAAGTCTCAGTACACTTTGATAAATATAAGTAGATATCCATCATTACAACACAACCTACATTGTGAAATGTAATAGTGGTTTCTTCTAAATTACTTAAAAAAAAGTAACATCAAAATTACATAGGCTACATCAACTGTTATAACGTTCTCAACTACGTATCAAACTTGACACTGCACTGCACTCATAGATGCTTTCACAGCAGACAGTCTAGATTTACTTGTAAAGTTGAAGTTGACTTGTGGCAATGTGGGGTTCAGGAATCAAATCCAGGTCGCCTGATTGTCAGTCAAGTGACATAACCACGATTCAATAACTATTCTTTTTCTTGATATCTCTATTAAAGCAATTTAATGCTGTCTAGACATCACTATCAAAAGTTAGCAGTGACTTATGATTATTACTTGGCCTAGATTAGCAATAGACAAATTATTCTTTTGAATCTTTTCTTGAATGCATGAATTAAAATTCTAGTTATGCCCATTTTTTCGTAAACAGTCCATGTTGTCTAGTTTTATTTGTGAGTTAACCAAAGTAATATCTAACCCAAGTCAACAACAAACAGTTTTATAAGCATTGTCATTTGATTTTTACAAAAAAGTTGTCAAGTGATATTAACTGCAGGGCACTGAATTCTTACACAGATAGCTTTTTAGCTAATTTAGTCCTTTAAAATCTAGTATTAAATTAAAATACAAATCTTTATTATTTAAATTTAAGTTTTTTGGTGGGAATCAGCCTTAAATTTCTGTCATCACATGATGCCATTTGTTGTTCATTATGAGGTTTCTGTGTCCCCATTCAACATTTCACAAAAGCACACTGTTGTGTACATTGTGGTATTTTATATCAACCACAGAGGATTATCCAAGAGCCTAGATTCAAAAGAATTCTATCAATACAAAGGCAGTTTGATCAGGTTAGAGTAGGGAAAATCTGTCTGTTTGGGCCCTGCAATGGAAAGAACAACTTTGGACTTCTGGTCCAAAGGCATGGCTGCTTTGCTGAAAATGAGCGAAAAGCTTGGAGATTAAAACTTTGTCAAGCATTATTGCTACCCATAGTGATGAAACAGCCTCTGTATTATGTCATAGATCATGCTTTAGTGCATATAGCTCTACATGTGAGAGAATGCAAATCAGAGCAAAAAAAACTATTAAAGAAGAAAAGAAGAGTTAGTTTCCCTTCTTAATGATGTTAAAGACACTTCTAGCCGGAGCAAAGACACACAAACACACACACACACACACACACACACACACACACACACACACACACACACACACACACACACAGGTGAGCTAAAAACATATAAAGGAAGTGGAGATCTCTCTTCTTAATGATGTTAAATTCATTTCATGTTAGAGGAAGAGTGAGAGCTGAGCTGCACCATCATCTCCCTCAGTCAGGAGCTGATGATCTGAGAGAATCTCTCAGGTTAAGTTCAAACTCACACTGTCACCAGGCCATAATTATCTGTGGAAATATCTAACACACTCTATAATCAATGCGACATAAGTAATATCATATTACTCATTATATTACGTAAGTTGTCTGCTATAATACCCCGAACTGCCCATCAACTTATACCAAAATCAGTTAACTAAGAGTTGATTGTGAAAAGAAATGTCAGAAATGGATTCAACATCCTTATAAACCCCCCAAAAGCACTCCAAGATTGCAGTGACTGGCCAAGCAGTTCCTGCCTATGTAGACGATTATGCTCATTTATGCTAATTATGTCAATTATGTAAATTGCCCACTGTATGGAAATTAGCATCCGGCAGTTTCTATATGCTGGAATGCTGTACTATAGAATTCTAGCATAACACTTTGGTGTATTCAACAATTTCAGGTTCACCCTGCAGGCAACTAGACTATAAGTCTCCCCAATATTGCTGATGACAGCTTTAAGGTAGTTTAGGCTACTTCAGGTTTAAATGAAAAATCTATATCTGAATGGCCTTTGACGTCATGCTGTTCTTTGCTCATGCCTCGTCCATTATTCCCTTATATCAGGACACCTCAACGGCTGTTCCCTAGCATAACAATTTATTACATTTATGTCTGTGTGTTATAGGCTATTTATAGCCTGTTATGCATTAGTTATGAAGGTGATGGAGAGTTGGCTAATAAAAAGAAAAGGTTGAGATTTATCAATTCAACAGTGATATCGGAATCTGTATCGGATATCAACTAATATGAAAAACCCAGATATCGAAATCTGTATCAGATTTTTTCTTACTTACTGACAGACACACCTATCCGAAGTAACATGGACTTGCAATGTCAATGGATCAGGAATCGATGTCCCAAAAACACAGCTGTAAAGTGTCTTATCTCAGAGTGGCCAAGTCTTCGGTACAAGACTCACCTCTTAGTCCTGTCTCACTTGTATATTATATTCCATTGCAGTGGCTTTCATATAAAGAAATGCTATTGTTTTCATCAGCTTCTCTCAATCTCACACCTCGCTAACCTTCAAAGTTAGCCTATTTTCTGTCTGATACTCTATTTGACCTCCTGTGTAACTCTAGCTTCAAGCAGCAAGACTGGCAGCAGATTTACTCTACAGCACAAATGGAGAAAAAGGATAAACTACAGAAGTAATTTTTAATAAATGTTCGTTCAACTTTTCGTTGTAGCGCATCAAAGCATTTTTTGTTTGTGACTCCTAAAATTTCTTGACGATGATATGGTGGTAGTTTATTTAAATCAGGTCCAAGCTCATCATGTGGGAAAAGAGAAGCATGTTGGCCAGGCAGCAAAGTATTTGCTGCATTCATGTGAATCATGTACACACATCAGTCAGAATCCCCAAACAAAAAATGACCCTTTAAAACTTCACACAAACGACCTGTAGTCCCGATGTTATTCAAGAATTATGAGCCAATAGCACTGTCAACATGCTAGGTATCCCACAGGGTTGACTGGCACTACAAATCAACATGCTGGTCCTGATCACACCTGAGTAAAATAAAATGATATAAAATGCTTGAAAATTACACACAATCTTAGCAATCTTATCCTATATAGGTAGTCTTTGTCACATTTATTGCATAAAAATTGCACATCTTCTCTAAAGAGAAATGGAAGGATTGGTGCTTCCCCCTTAGCACAGTCTTGAAAGCAATCAATCTGTGGAAAGGTCAAAGACATCAGGGTGCCTTAACCCAGAGCTCGGGGAATCAGAGGCCATGGACTGGCTCCAGGAAACTGTAAATGATCCAGGTCCCTAAGCCCCTGGAGTTTTCTCCTGACTGAGCTACCAGAGAAAGGCCCTTGTTATCTCCCTTCACTTTTAAATTGGAACTTTCCCTCTGCAGCATGAGTGATGATGACATTGTTAGTCAGCCGGGTCAAAGCCAGGCCATTAGTCCGGATGGGAAACAATAGAAGAAACATCACTGTCACCTACAAGACGCATCAAAACACTGGCACGATGTGGAAATTCAATATTTTCTGTCAAAATCACTACCTGCTGTGAAAATACATTGAATATTGATTTGTTTCTTTTGTGCACTGCTGAATGTGCCAAATATATTTTTTGTGTATTAAAACGCCACCTGCCCTCCTGAAACTTCCTCAACACTTCAAAAGGTGTGTGGTGAAACAGAGTGAAGAAGGAAGACAGTGTAATTGCTGCTGGAGGTCTGATGTTAACAGAAGGAAGTGACCTTCAAAGTCCAGGTACTAAATCACTGTCTGTGTTGCAAAAGTTTCCCAGATAGCTCAGTGGAAGACTTTATCAGAGGATCTAGCTCACTGCCTCTTGAAGTCACTTTAATTGATTGTGGGGGAAACCAATGCCAATGCTATCACCTGTAATGGAAAGAGTGAAAAAGGTAAATGATGTCCTGGGTGCAGGTGGAGTGCTCCATCTACTATGTCTGAATATCTGGGCCTTGCCCACCCTTCAGAAAAGCTTTATAGCAATGCATTACTTGTCCTAAGGTCTTCGTCTCCATCTACATTGCTCTATAACACTACTACAGAGGTATTTTTTAAAAAACTAATGAGCATCTTAACCCTTAATTGTATCTAAATGAGACCATAATTTGACCTGTCTTTACAGGTCAAAATGATATGGCATATATGCATGGTAGTGCACTATTAAACTATTATTTGGCTACATTATAGACAAAAGAGCAGCATTACATGGTCAGTGCATAAAGGATTTATTATGGATGAAAGCCAACATGGCCATTAGGACACATGGTTTCCTCACGTCATGAGCACTCAGAGGCACTGAAATAGCAAGGTGTCTTGCTGCTGGACAGCAGTGGCTAGAGATGAAAATTTTAGTGGATGGGCCACTGCCAAGCTCCATGCTAAAAAAAAAGTCAGACCTCTAATAAAAAAAAAGAAATGAGTGGTTACCAGTGGGAAATTTCAAATGTTAATAAAGTCAAATTACAATGTTACAATGTCTTCTGAATAGATCAATAGATAATGTTAATTTCTACCAGGACTGATATTATTTTATTCACAATATGTGGGCCTCATATTCTAATAATTGCTTTAAGTCCATCGTGCTATCATCAGTCACATCATGCAGAATTTCTCCCTGAGGCTGGTACTGTGCTGAGATTGGAGCCTGCTACTACTCATTGCCCCACTCATCCACTATAATTAACAAACTATAAGGACTGATCCTTAACGCATCAAGCGTGCAATGGCTCCCTCTGAATCGTCTTCTCAAAACACATTCATGATTCACATGACTGAGTGCAAGATAGACTATTTATGAACATGTCAGCATACATCAGTCGACTGTCAGACGTAGGGGCAAAAACATTCTGATGCTGTGCAAAAGCTGACGCCTTATCTATCAATCCAGTTTCATGTGTAAGCCACGGCAATACACCAAGCATTTACATCACCGCTTGTGGTTTCAGGGCTAGACAGACAAAACAGTTCTTACATGGCTATCCTATATACGCGGGCTGTGTGTGTGCATGTGTGAGTCTAGTGTATTGGACATGGACCTATTCCAATTCAGAGAATTTTAATGCTGTTTGGTTAAGAAGTGCAGTACAACCACATTTTGCATTCTAGTCATGACAGTGAGGTCAGAGTAGTGTGTAATCTATGAAAGTGTGGCAGAAACCGGTTGTCTTTTTAGAGAAATTGTGAGAACATGTGTTGACAGCGGATGTCTGATATTTAAAAACAAAGGATTCAAAATGTATGTTTGTGTGCGTCTCTTTCTTCAACTTTAGTTTTACCTACACTCATTTCTTTAAAAGTTACTTCAATTTTGGTTGTCACTCAACAACATTAATCAAATTCTCCCACAGTGAAAAGTTGTAACGTTGGTAATGTTGTGATGAATGCTATTCATGGATAGCCTCCTATGAAGTTTCAATACTTTGAGTTCACATCTACAAACAGACTTCTCCGATTTTGTCTTCAAAATGTCCCTTCAATTACTTTAGCATCATCCAAAGCAAACAACAGAAGTTCTTGCTGTGTCTTAGCAAAAAAATGCTCTCCCTGCATATGTCATCAAACAAGCAGTGCAACCACTTTCATGATATCTCAAAGCGTCTGGTTCAAAGCAAAAGCACTTTCTATGGGAGTTTGGCTGATGTTTCCTCAGTCGCTCGAAAGAAAATATCTAGACAATTTACTTTTACTAACCAACTGGGCATTCAGGCCTCATTATACAATGCACAACCACTGAGGAAAATGGCGTCAGACAAGACATTATGAGTTGTGCACATGGGAGATATCAGTCATTGTAAATTCAGTGTATGGTTTTATATTCTTAACATGTCATTTATTAAAACTACAAAGTACTCTAGATTATTCAGTACAACAAACAAATAATTGTTTATTCTGGCCAATAATATTGAATTACCATGTTAATTGTCTGTTCTACTTATCATGCACCTTGATGTGTCAGTATACAGTTGACATTTTCTAAGTAAATATCATGACCAGTGAAAATGCATTTATTAAGGCACGCTACTGAAGCACAGAGCCAGGCATAGGACCCTATTTTGAAATCATGTAAGTTAGCATAGAAGACTGGCATTATGCAAAAGAATCAAATGTGCAATATTACAGTAATTAAGTCCAGGTTTCATCTAAAATAAGAAAGATGAGCATTCCTAGCAAATGCTGCTCCTCTTTGCAACGTCTTGCTGTGTTGTGGGGAAGCTGTGCCTGAAGCGTCTCTTTAAAGCGGAGTCAGATGTTCCACTGTGGAAAGCTTATTATCTCTGACAGAAGGCTTTTATTAGGGGAGGGGGGAATCATCGCTTATCATGACTGTCTTTTCTTGTCATGTGCATCATCCCCATAAAATATTAGTCTGATTAAGTCACAAACAGATGTAAGCTTGAAAGCCAATCTGTGTTCAACTGATGCACATAAAGTTATTATTTTTGTGTGTTAATTATTAATATTAGGCACACAACAATGAAGCCTGTGTGTTTGTTAAAGATATCCCCTTACTCTGCTCATTTATCTAAAGATATGGCTCTAACCAGTGCTTCCCACATGCCTCATCCCCCTGCACGGAGAACTGGGTGCAAAAGGTTCATACCACACAACAATTATCGGTGATCGGGGATCACCATGGCAACAGACACACCATGGGCGATGTGTGTTTCAGGAAGCGCATGTTTTCATGCAAGGTGACAGGTGGGCTGGCCAGAGGTGATACATGGTAAATGTCATGTGCAATGCCTTGTGTAATGAGAGGAGAGACATGAGGGGTTGCCATCTTCTTGCCATAGCCCCACCATCTCCCACCCCCAGCCTGCGGCAGACAGATTGATTTTTGCCTTCCTCCCTACAGCGGTGGAGGCACTGGACCAGCACCAGGGAGCTCTGCCTATCTGCAGCCATAATGAGTGCAGGACATAAACAGGAAGTGCCGGTGTCCTCAGGGGGAGACGAGACAGCTCACAGACGGATGCTCATGTCGTAGGATCTCACTTGCCCTGTGCGGGCCATTTTTTAATAGCAGGGGTGAGTCATGCTTCAGGCAGAAATGGGCAAGAGGAAACTGCTCAGTGAGGAGGTTGCGTTGGGGAGCACTTAGTTTGGCCAGACAGTCAGCTACCAATAATACTATTCGTTTGGAAAATCACATAGGCTAGTGAAGTGTGTTACTGCTTTTCCTTTGATGTTTTGGTGGTTTTATGAGTCAATTTATTGACAGGGAATTGGATGTGCTTAGGCAACAATAAAATGGCAGAAGCTACTGTAGTGATCCTTCTTTTGTGGCTTCTTGTGTCAATTATGGCACCGTTTCTGTCATTACTAGTGTTTGGCTTTCAGGTATCCCATAGGTTACAATATTTATTACGCCAGTAATTCATTAGCATCTAATACATATTTCTACCTCCAGTATCTGGAGCTTCTCTGTTATGAATACTAATCATTGCTTGGCCCTCTCTTTGAAAAAAAGAAGAAAATCACTCTATGTCAGGTTTCTTTCCTTCTAAAATTGAATTACTGCAAAGTTCTTCTTTTGCTTTTCAAAGTGAAAGGGGTACTGAGTGTATCTTCTTGGGATATCTATGGTTCAATTAGTCTTCCATGCTCCCACAACTCATCAGTCTGCACTTGGCCTCAGGCAGTGCTCTCAGAGGAGAAGCCTTTCTCTCTGGGTCCCCTCCAGACATTTTCTACTTTTGCCAAGAGTTTTTTTTTGTGCCAACCTGTGAGAAATCTGTACGGGGTGAAAAAGAGGGATGGCCCAGTGACCAGCCGGTCTGGCGCCTCTCTCTCTTTCTCTCTCTTTCGGCATGGCTCTGCTCAAATCCCTCCTCACCCACCTAACCTCTCCATCTTTAATGAGGAATTCTGGTCCTCACCTGACAAGGCCGCAGCAGGCCTCCCCTGCCATCTGGCCTCATCTGCATGCTGCCTCACCGGCGGCCAATGAGACGCTCCGCAGAAATTTTCCATGAATTCTCCAGTCTCCAGCGACTGGCTTCACTAATATCTCAGACAGAAGGGGGTTATGGGAGCTAAGGCACTGAATTGCTGTCTGGAGATGGTCTGTGCTTTTAAAAGACGAAAGCGCTGTGATGTCCTGCAGCTCAAAGTAAATTAATTCCTGTCTAATCAAGTCAGACAAAAGAGCACATAAGAAGCTTAGTTTGGCCCCATTCATTTTTTGAGTCTACAGTGCGATCAATAAACATGCCTGATGTTTTGTCCAGAGAAGCTTCCGGCATGGCGGTACTCAGCTCTTTGTAGTGCCCACATGATGCATATCACAGTTTAAGGCCAGAGTGGAGTATGCTCTCTGCGTCTGCAAATCATTTATAAAAATGTTTAAAACACTGAGTATTGATTAAGAACAAACTGACCTGACTGTGGCAAAACTTGTGCCTAAACAGAAATGCTTCCTGCTATTTGAACCTGTCAGGAAATTTACAGAGAACAGTTGGGTTATTTCACCGGGAACACAAAGGGTTACAGGGTTGTAGGGTGAAGGGTTACATTTGGGGAGCAAGCCTGGTATATGTTCCAAAGAAGCAGGTACTAGTGACATCAATTAACTATCTCTAAAACCTTGTGTCCTTTGTAGGGCTACACTATGTATCAAGACAAATCTGCTATTTAACACGAGTTGGAAATGCTGAATTCTGTTGAAGTTGTTCTCAGTAAAGCAGGGCTGACTCTTTCTTAATAAAGCCAAAGTTCAAGAGGAATAAAACATTCTCACCTTTGATCTGAAAAAGAGAAATGAACGTGAGTGGTTATATTATACATACCAGAGATGACTTTTAATACCCTAAAGAGATGGATGGGCAATGATGCACATTTTAAGCCTCTAAAAGAGTCTGATTAAAATCCTGAAAAGAGGAGTCTGGGCCAATACACAACCCACTGAGTGTTACACGACCACACTGACAATAATCAGCACATGATGAATTAGGCCTCAGGAGTAATTAGAAGACCAATGTATTTCTGAAATCCTCATTTTATTGGGGTCAAATGACAGATGCTCTTTATTTTAAAAATGAAAATGAAGCATTTATGGATGACTGTACAAGTTTCTTTATATGACAACCAGGCAAATGAAATAGAAATATATATTTTTCTTTTCCTCAAGAAGTCTTTATGCTGCCATTTGAGGTAAGGTTTTTTACTCATGCTCTACTTTCTTCAAACAGGTCCTTTTCTGCAGTAGCACCTTTCTTGCTGATATATACCTTTCAGGCAGTTAGCACCATGGAGATGCAAACCACCTCACTAGTCCAACTTTATCTCTCTTTTTTTCTGCACATCTGTGGGTGAACTTGTAGGGTTGACCCACTTTCTGGGCCGCATAAGTTGTGTGTAAGGTTGCTGTGAGTTGTGTTCACTCTCCATTAATCACTTTTATCCCTTGCAGGGGTTTATGTCATCATTACTGACCCACCTGCTCCATCCATGTGTGCCCTCGTACATTTGAATATTCCATTACCTGAATGCAAATGGCCCCGCGCTGCCTAGGAGCATGATTTATACGTGTGGAAAATGACCCACGTGCATTTTTCAAGTCGAGAACAATCCCTTGAGGCTTTGATGGATACCTTGGCATGTTATGGTGCCATCAGAATCTAGATGGTGAGTAGCAAATCTTAGTCATTTGATTGAGAGCAATGTGGCTTTTCTTTATCAAGCACAGCATTTACAATATCTTGCGTCTGATGGCTAACCATCTACACAGAAATGTGTTTTTTGCAGTCAGCCACTGTGCCTGGAGTCAAAGTGATCTATTTGCCTCCAGGTACCAAGTGGAAACCCGTCTTTTAATTTCCCTCCCCCCGTTTCAATTGATTAGCGGATCAAAAGGCTAATTCATTCCTGGAAGAGGGGTGCTTAGACAGTTATTCCCCGAGAGCCTGGAGGAGTCCACGTGTCACCCGTGTCACTCACAGGACTGCCTGTAGCCTGCGGCTTGTGTACACAGTTATTCAGACCACGTTGGCCACTGTGAAATGGTGAAATGCTGGGAAATTATTAATAGCTTGCTGACTAGATAAAGCTCCACAAAGACATTTGTGTGTAGTGATATTATCCAATCTAATACAATGTACGTGTAAAGATGCAGGTAGAGGTGCCTGTTCTAAGATACAATAAAACCAACATTGTTTGCGCTGTTCTTGAACATTTGTCTTCTCAACACAGGAAGCATGGGAAAATCAATATTGAATCAAACAAGAGCGGCCCTTGAATTATTGAAGATTTTAAGCAGTGGATGCTTGGGCTAATCTCCCTCATTAATTCAGATTTGCATTTGGCTCTCATCAGTAAAGTTCTTTTGCTGCTGGGCTGCACCATCATCTCCCTCAATCAGGAGCTGATGAGCTGAGAGAATCTCTCAGGTTGAGTTCAAACACGCACACGCACACACACACACACACACACACACAAACACACACACACAAATTTGTAAATACAAGCTTTGACTGAGTCCTAATTTGATTACACTAACTTAGTAGCATTTCTTGTTAATCTAATGCTTAAAATTTGGAGACATCTTGTGTAGTAAACCTGTTTATCTTTAACATAGCAAAGATGAACAGCACACAAGTGTCTATTTATATGCTGGTAGGTGCTCTTGACCATAAACACGCTAGAGAATGCCTAATATAAAACAGAAAACAATTACAAATGCAAATTTTCCATGAGAGCCCTAAAGGCCTGCGCAAAGGTCTTCTTCTGTTGATAATTTCAGGCTGCTCGGCAACTGTACATTTCAAAGTTGAGATAGAAATGCATAAATAATCCAGGCAAACAAAAACACTCAGAAACCTCTAGGCATAATGGAGTGAAGACAGAGTGTGAAAGAAAGCAAGGGACTCTACTCTGTGAAATGATAAAGAGATATGTAGGTGTTTAATAGCTTGGAGTTTTTTTAATTGTCATTCCTGTCTGGATAGTTCAAATACACATTCTGAAAAGAGATGCACTTGAGGTCGGAAGAGAATTGGATTTTCTTGGCAAATTATGGCAATTTAAAATACCAATAAGTAATTAGCGTGCTTCATGTTTGAAAGACAGTCATCAGGAATGATTATGTTCCAGTCATCTGGAATGGAACAAGCTTAGGCATATTTTTCATTAGTACACACTAGTAAGACACAGTATATTAAGCCTCTAAGCTCACATTAACTTCTCCATTTGAGGATGAGAAACTGAGTGATTTTCAGTCTCATTCTTTTTCATTTCACAAATATTCATTGGATTAATATGACTTTAAAAGGAGTTTGCAATTTTCTAACCATGTCTACTGGTTCTCTAGTGAGACCACAGTCCTATTCATTTAATACAATGAAAAACTAGATGCCGAGCAAAGCTAGCAGGCTACTTACAGAATACTTGTTTCAGAACAGATTACATACTGAGACAGATTTTTTTGCATTCACAAACTATCCTTCTTTTAGCATATTACTCTAAAATAAAAAAAGTGATTGTGCAGCTGTCATTTAAATGTGTGTGAATATCTTGGAATCAAACCAGAATGAACTATACTGCCACCTCAGAAATCCTTTTCCGCTTTGATTTGTTGACATGCATTTTGCAGTTCACTAACACAAATGAACATCTTATCAATAACTGAGAGGAATGAATGATTATAAAAACATTATCTCAGTCAAATGTATCATGAAATTCAGCGATATTTCACAAAAACCAAGTAACTGGATTCCTATGCACTACCATTACCTAAATTCTTATTGCCCTCTTTCAGTAGTCTGTGTGAGAATCTTGGTGCTTGGATGAGCCATACTTGAAGCTCAATCTGCAACCTTGAATAGCATGAAGCTCAGACCTGAAGTGCTGCAGTCTGGCCACTTGAGACAGAAAAAAAGTTTGGCCCCTCTAAAAGGTGTTATCTCTCCACTCTCCACCTCTGACATTACTGTTGAACTCTGAGAAGCAAGACTTTGACTTTGACTCTCCACTGCTATTCCAGGCAACCCATATCTCCTAAGCCTCCACAGAACACCTGAGATGTCAGAAATAGAAAAACTGGCCTTTAATGTTCAAACCTTTTGTCACTTTCAACAAAGCCCTCATCATCGACAATGAAGTGGCGAGAGATTAATCTTTCTGATTTACTGGCCTGTTCTGGCAGGATGTCAGCCTGTAGAAATCTTTGCGACCTTTCGCATTACCTTGGGAATACAGATAATGGTTCCCTATAGGGAGTCTGAAGTGAGCAGTAAGTGTGTCTCTCACTTTGTTATGGAGAATAATCAGTCGTCAGCTGCGCAGGCTTAAGATGAAAAACAGATGGGGGAAGCAAACGAACCATGAAGGGCGGAGGTAAATGTCTTTGACACACATTAACACAAGCAAGAAAACTCACACTCACAACCCAGCCAGATGCCATCTGAAGGCACGGAGAAGCAGCTCTCGGGCTTCATCACCGCATTTGAACTTGAGCATAGTGTGTGTGTGTGTATATGTGTGTGTGTGTGCGTGTGTGTGTGTGTGTGTGTGAATGAGTGTATTTTAAAGTGATGTAAGGCCTAGTGCTAATTACGAGGGCCTGCTGTAATGAGTGGGAATCTGGGGCCCAGTCACAGCACAGATCCCATCCACTCATGACAATATGATGTCAGACACAAAGCAATTGACCCTAAGCTAATAACACAGCTGCAGCTTCAGTCTATGTGTGTGTGTGCGTGTGTGTGTGTGTGTGTGTGTCTGTCTGTCTATCTCTGTTTGTGTGGGTGATAAAACACTCCTTACACATCCCTCTCACTTCTAGCTGGCACTCAAATAGCAACAGCTCTGGGCACTCTAGCTAGCCAAAGTGCTACAAAACACTCCTGCAAGACTGCCATGCAATTTGCTACTGTTCACTTTTCATGCTCAAAGTGGAGCAGAGTACATGAGTCCTTTTTCAAACTTTTGGAGCTAAAAGTTGGAGCTAAAAGTTTGTAAAATGTAAGGAAATTTGTTGAGCATAGGCTTCTGTGTGGGCGGTTGGGTTTCAATATTGAAAGCACGTAGTAACTGATCAATAGTAAGGGAAATTATATAGCCCTGTCAATAAAAGATTTAGCAGTTGAGGTGAGCATGATAAGGTTCTAAAGTATTTTAGCCTGGTAAAGGCAATGAGGCAATAAGAACCAGATCAGAACCAGAGGTAGTCAGACATACCACTATAAACAATGTGTTCTGCACAAATTCACTAATACCAAACTGAGCAAGGGTAGTGATAGTTCATTTAGCAACTGATTGTGTTGCTAAATGCTCTAGAGATTCAGTGATTAACTGGTCAGCAAATGGACTGAAATGGCTTATTTTCAAAAACAAGCGTTTTTAGGGTAGGGTTTCACTTCAATTTTCTGTTGTTTGTTCATACATTTGGCCCAACAGCCCTGATTTCATGTAATTTCAATGATAGTACATGGATAACTACTGAGTAATTACTGAAAATTAATAGTAGGTCTTCACATTTGAGTAGGCCTATTACATTTCAAATCTTCCAAATTTCCAAAATCTGCCGTTAAATCTCACCATTATAACAAAATAATTCCCAGTCCATTCACCATTTTGTTACAGACCTATTACCAGAACAAATACTGTGTTATTGTTTATAAATAACAGAAATTATTCAGTTTTTATTCAGTTTTCATTGAGTTGTTGAATTGATTTTACCAACTTTTTTTTTTACAAAACTACCCTCTCATTACAGTTACTATTCAGTCTGGACAAGGCCAATATAAAAAAAAGTTGTAATGACTTCTTTGAAGGTCTATATGCATGTAGGCAGTAAATAAAAGCCTCATCATATTGGTGTGGTGCTCATGAATATTTTTACAGCGTGTTTGGCCTGGCGTTATCTGGACAAACAGAGCAAGATTGAGGCCAAAATAAATTGCTGTAAAATAGATAAGGGCAAATCGGAATTTGAGTCTCTGCAGGCCAACAGCACGTGAGAGCAGTGTCTGATTAGAGGGCAAACTGTACGGGAGACTCGACAGGGAGAAAAGTAAATTTGCCCATCTGGGAAGCAGTCTCTTCATTACACTTTGATGGAGGGCAAAGCAGCAAGCCATCCTCAGTCGGGTTTGATTGGACTCTTCTGAGAAACACATTGTCTGATCATCAATGGCTAAGCCCATTTCCATATGGCCTCCTGAAGTTTCAGACTCCGGGCTGAAACAGAAGAGTGCTGACTTCTCATGCATTTCAAACAGGAGTTTGGGGTTACTCTGAAGTAATGCCCAATGTGGAGGGACATAAACTATACAACAAACTATGGACAACACCTAATGACTCACATGGCCAAACCTGCAAATAACAGAGAAGCAGAGAGCAGCAGCAGGAGCTGTTGCATCTTCGCCAGTCAGTGTATCAGCCATATAATATATCTTAGTATTTTGATTAATGCCAGGTAGTTAAATGTTAAACTCAAAAATGAGTTTTTGCTAGAGTGAAATTAGTTTTTCTTAGACTGATTTATGCATGTTGATAAGCCAACCCTGTTCTACCTTAAAGTGCTACAGAAGTAGGTGAGATTGCATAACAACAGGAGATTTTTAAAAAATATGTTAGGATTCACCTTGATGTCTGTTAGAGCCACAGCTCTCCCCATTTAGTCCATTATGTGAAAAAGTTTTCCATTAAGATAATGATCCGCCAGATATGCACTGTGAATAATAGACTTCCATTGTCTGGTAATTTATGGCTTGCGACTGCAGGGGACGGAAATCCCATTAGATGTAATATGTTTCTGTGTGGTCTGCATCCCAAAGCTGTCAGACAGTACCTGCCGCACACTGATCCACACACACTCACCGCTCTGGACCACCTCCAAGAAAATCAATTCAATCAGCCAAATCATCACATATGTTAAATTCCTGCGTCCCAAAAACACACTCTCACACAGTACAAGCACTACAAAAACACACTCTCACACATGCCACAACTACACACACACACACAAACACACAGACAAACAGACAGAAACACATACACACACACACACAAACACACAGGACCCACAGCACAGTATGAACCAGCTGTGGTGATTTGCATTCAACTATTTAACTACACCTTCACATTCATCCACTTTTAAATTGCCTTTCTACATTATCTTAGCAAGAAGGAGATAAACACCTCGCCTCTGCTAATTAAATGCCAGTTTAATTAAGGAGCCCAATTTCGGCCCGGGCTTTTAGAGACCATATTTGAGTGTAGGACACTGCAAATCAGGCTCTAGAAGGTCAGGAGTCAGATACTAAATAGGCCCTGAAAACATGGCCTGCATGCAAATGTCCTAAATCAATGGGGAGCATTAAGTACTTCCTGCCACAATGTGTTACAGAAGACTGCAGAGACATTTGGTGCTGAAAACCTATTTGTCATGTCTGTTTGGTCCTACACTGCAGAGGAAGTAAAAGGGAAAGTCATTGTGAAAGTACAGTATATTGAGGTGAAACGCCCAAGTCCACATATACATCAGGCTTATGCAAGTGGTAGTTCAACTGCAGAGGATTTGAGAGCTGTGATGATCATTTACTGTGTATAAATATTAAGAGGAAGATAAAAACAGGTGTTCAGTACAACAGAAAAATGGAGGCCCAGCAGGTGTGCCAGCCTTGACATTTGACTTATACACAGTCCCTGATTTGACTGCACAAGAATTTCTAATGTACACACGTACATTCATTGAACAATACATTTTGTGGGGTGGTGTTTGTGTGGTTTCAAAACGCAGGAGGGACAGAGAAGTACAATTAATGAAAATAAGTCTTTCAAATTGTAGCAGATGAAATGGTGAGATAGTTAGCTCATTAAAGATTTTTTTGTCCAAACCTGTTACACCAGCTTTAAACACAAATAATAGCAGACAGCTAAGCTGGTTGCATGCCATGTTGATATGTATGATCTGTGATGCGACTGGAGAGAAAAAAAGACTCCAACCACTTTTCTGTGTAACACACTGGGCACTCTCCAACCTGGAGCCAGATCCAAGTCCACTTAAAGCCCAGCAAATGTAAGCACACCTCCTCTGACCCTCTCTGTGTCTGCGGGAGCCTCAGCCCTTATTGTTTTGGGCGTGTGGTGGTAAATGATAGATGATGAGAGCAGAGGAAAGCGCGCCGGAGGGGTCAGCCTCGCCCGGACGTGATTGGCCGTGGCAGGCTTGGCGCCGAGCCCTACCACGAGCGCCGGTAACTGGTGTGTCAGGTGCTCGGCGCGTCCCCCCACCCCACCTCTCCTTTCCACCAGCTCACGTTAGCGTTGCTGCCGTCCCCGCGGCCATCTTAGTGCGAACAGACAGCCCCCTCCGCGCTGCTTTTATCACATTAGCTTTAGTGCCAGCGCTTCGTCAGGGCCTTGTGTGGCTGCCACGAGCTGTTCCGTGCCGTGGGAGGAGGAGGGAGAGAGACACAGATAAAAATAAAAAGCAGCACTCTGTGACTGGATGCCTCCGCCAGCGACCATATAAGTAGAGTGCCTCTAAGTGTGTGCTATGTGTGTGTGCTGGTGTGTGTGTATGTGTGTGTGTGTGTGTGTGTGTGTGTGTGTGTGTGTGTGTGTGCTGGTGTGTGTGTGTATGTGTGTGTGTGTGTGTGTGTGTGTGTGTTTGGGGGGAGGTTGGAGGGGCTTGTCTTTTATGGGTTTAAAATGAACCAAGATTACACTGTCATCTCTTATTCATTGTTTGCAAGGAGGATCCCAATTCTCTGCATTGGGGGAGGGGGTTAAAAAGTGGTGAATGCTGGTATATTATATTGCTTACTGTATATTGAGTGTATGCTGGGGGCTGTTTGTGTTCTTGGACTGGTAGTGGTGTTTTTTGTTTGTTCTCAAGTGATGTATTGGCTGAAAGCACCACAGGTCAGCCTCTAGGGATGATTCAAAGCAAGCTTGTGTTGCTTATGCTCAGACCATGACCTTGCCGTAAGGCACGTGGATTTCTCAGAAATGCCTGCCTTTGGAACTACATTCGTCATGGAAAAATAATAAATAAACAAACTTTATGAATACAGGCTTATGTGTGTCACACAGCAGATGAGAGGTTCAGTGGTAATGATTAAAAGTCAGGAAGGTTTAAAAAAAAAAAAAAAAAAAAAAACATGGCCATGCTTTATCATAGACAGGGCAGGTAAAATCTGCTGTCAAAACAGACTAACAGAGGTTTAAAGAAAGTCTTCAGTGTGCTTTAACTGCAAGTTCTAATCCCCTCTGCTTCTGTCAAACAGGCCTCTGATGTTAAACTACTCTGGTAATTCCAGACACTTTTTGAGGCAGATGTGATATGCTGTGCTGGATGTTGATTATTACTAGGTTATTATGACTCTCACAGTGCATTCCTGTATATGTGAGATGGCTTTAGGCCTACACCCCTATACATCACCTATATGGTCCCACCCAAGTAGGCTGCAAAGATAGATGAGGCCTGCTGCACTGTAATTAGAATTAAACAGCACCTGTGAATTGATGTGATGCAAGAATGCCTGCTTCCAAACAGGGAGGTCTACGCTTAAGATAATATGTATGGTATCACTTTAATGATGACAAATAGGTATCACACAGGCATTTAACCTTTAATAACTATATTGTAGCACACATGGTCGTCTTAGCAGATTGCCAGACAGTAATATTATTTTAAGCACATGAACTGGTGATCTGTCACAGCAAAAAGTGCAGACATACGATTTAAAAGATTCAACATAAACTTTGACACAGGTCATGGCAGTCATGACCATCTGAGACAAACTAGCTAGTAACCACCACTGATATTTCCTCTTTTCCAACCTCCTTCTCAGCAAAACCATCATCACCTGTTCTCTGTAATGATCTACCCAAAGACCCATCCGACAGGCTGATTACACTGTTACATTCCCTCAGTTCTGTGTGGGGCTTTAGTATGCACTGCTGTGACTGAGTCATTCAAGGTCCTCTCAGGTTCTCCTGATCAGGTGGGTCTTTGAAGACCTAAGAACAGCCTCACTTACATTCAGCTCTTTGGTAGCCTATCAAAATGGTCGTTTTTGTAAAAAAAAAATGGATTTTTTTAAAATTAATTAATAATATTAATAAATGAATAATAAAATAATAATAATTGCTGGACGCATGAGCCTAAATCAATGAAACACATTGGGGTCATACATGAATGACTTTTCTCAAAACATTTGTAAGATGGTATGTAGATGTAGATTTGTGAACATGAAAACCAATTTGATCATAATCAGCATATTCAAAGTTGATTTCCATAAAGATAAACAACACAAGCTCACAGTGACCACTCTTTGGAATAGCAGTGGCCATGAGCAGCCTGCTCACACACACAAAGGCCCCAGTTCATTTCGTCTTCAAATACCCCCACCGCAGAGACACTGTAGTAAACAGACCTGCACATCCCAAGGCCTCTGCTCAGTTTAATACACAAAATGCAAATGAGAGGAGCTGGGCACTAAATGGTTTCGAGCCCTAGACCTGGCTCCTATGAAATATTAAAAACCTTGAGCTAAATCTGGCCCACATCAGGCCTTTTTTCTTTGCTTGAGGAGGAGAAGAAGCAGAACCACTTGTGCTGCAGCTGTAAACAAGCTTGGCGGATCTGCGGATCTCCTGTAGGTACAATAAAACATACATGCTGAAGTGCAAGCCGTGTTCAATTTCCTTTGGGCACATTTTCTTGCACATACACATGCAGTATACGCGTGAGCATAGCCATTTAAAGCACTTGGCATTCCTCGAGATAATACGCAGCAGGCATCATGTGTGCTTTTTATGTCAACACCTCACTCATACAACAAATGGGAGTTTAATCCCTATGTTACACAGCTTCCACTTGGAAAGACCGACAGTACAGAGCATGAGCAGAGCATGAAAATAATAGCTATGGAGATTAGGTTATACAGTGGTGTGGTCAGCCTTCCAGTGTCAAACCACAGCTTGCTCAAAAGAATGCCAAGCCAAGGCTCCCTCGCAGCTGGTCTTCTGTTTGAGCACAGTTCTGGGTTTAATGATAACTCCTGCAAAGACAGGAGGTGAACACAAAATTGTTTTGCATGAAGCACACTGGGCTACTCGCCACTGACAAAAACCAACTGAAAGTAACCAACGCTCAGTCCAACAGAGGTGAAAATCCACCCACGAGCCAAACACAGATGAAACAGAATAGCCGCCATGTTCTCATGCACCCTCATCATGGCTAAGCTGCAGGACGTCTCGCGTGTGAAAATATTTTTATTAGAGGTTTTTAAGCCGTATCAGGACAAGGTGAAAGCATTAAGGCGGGCCTGCATAAAGCCCATCATAATTGAACGGCTTTGGTTATTTCAGTCAATTTACTGCACAAGTCCATTCACTCAGAGCTGGAGAGTGCTGTTAAATGAGTCTGAAAAAGATGGTCTGGGAGGACAGCCATGATCCGACGGCTGAATGGAGGGAAGACACATTCATGTATGAATATGCGGATGGAAAAAGGGGGTTGTGGGCATGGTAATTGGATTCAAAGACACAAGCATATAAATGTGTGCTTATGCACACACACACACATACTCACACACACACACACACACACACAAATGGGGAGAGCTCAAGTGTGTCTGGGACACTTTTCACGTATATTCACATAGCTTGATAAATGTTGTGCAATGAGCCTTGAAGTTATTAGCTTACATGTCTATTCTAAAAATGGCTGCTAGCCCTTTACTGATTTTTTTCCACCATTTTTTTTTTAATTCAGCCTTGGTTCCTTGAAAAAAGGTTGTGATTTTTCCTCCCTTCGCGTTTAGGTTTGCGGACAGCCTCACGGCTCACATCACATGCCGAGTGCGCTCTGGTGTTTGGGCACACCACTAGAGAAGCTAAGCTTGAGGAACTATTCTAAATTGCAAAGTCTGGTAAGGTAAATCAGCTCTTCACTCTGGCTGTCAGTGAAACGCAGTGGAAGTCCACAAAAAAAGAAAAAAAAACAGAAAACCGTCCAAGAGGGGAAAAAAAAGAAAACGAAAACAGGAGAAACAAGCAAAACAAGAAGCAAAGAAAGTATTTGTTGCTGGCAAGAGAGCGGGGCTGGAATAATGCCTTTTGCATTATGCTCCCATCATTCCCCTCTGAATTAGTCAGCCTTGCACCCATGTAGGACCCACTTAAGAACATTTATGCAGGAAGTGGAAAGTGCTTGGCAACCATGCAGGGAGAGCAACAACAACAACAACAACAACTACAAACAAACAACAAACAACCCACATTTCTTTCAGGATCATTTCAGCCTTTCATGTGTTCAGAGCAAACAAGCGAAGAGAGATTACGAAGGTAGAGAGAGGTGAACCCTCTCGCCCGGTATGCCCGATAAGCAAATACAAACCCCCCCAGCATATCACATTTCAAGCCTAATGATATTAAAGGACATTGCTGAATCCCACCGTTAAACTGTGAGACTGTATTAAATGCGTCGACATGACGCACACATCCCAGTTGAATCGTTAACAAAGTGATCAACAACTCCTTTGAGAAGCCTTTGAACATTAAATGCCGCTCCTGTATGAAAGGCTGTCCTGCAAAGTCTCCCAATCTGTCTGGAGCTGATAGTGGAGATTTTTAATTGCTTTTTGTGTTCTAATTAGTTCTGTTTATTTCCATTTTTCAACACAGAGAGGACCGCAAAAGCATCACAGCAACATTTGTCTGACAGAAATAGTAATTAAAAGGCACACAACACAAAAGCGGAAACAAAAAAGCAAAGCCTCTCTTTTTCTCTCTCTCCCCGCAGAATCAGAGGCTGGCAGAGTGGCGTCACGTCACAAACAGTCGCCATCAACCTTTTTTTTTTTTTTTTCTTTCAAGGGCGAAGCTGTCAATGGCATCAGCCACTGCCACTGCATCGCACAGGGGTTGGTTAAACCGGCCCTGTTGTCTTAGTAACCCACTTTGCATGGTACGAAACAAAAGGAGCCCCGAGCCATCCATCAATTTTTGTGAGTGCCATCCATCATCTCAAAGTGCAGCTGACATCCTCTTTGCGTCTGTTCCTCTCCGCTGAACGCTGAGGCAGCGAAAGGCCGCGGTGGTCCGTGTTTTCACGCTCGCGCTGCAGGGGAAACGCACCACCAAAAACATCCCGACAGGCATGGAGAAGGAGGACCACACCACACACACATGACTCCCATCGTCATGACACCCCCTGTGCAGCTCATGCAGGCATGTTTCACACACACACACATCACTTTGCTTTGCCTTGAGCTCATCATTGTTACTTTTACAGCAGTAACTGAAAATACCAAAATCTACTTTTTTGTAGAGACTGAGATAGAACAGTGTTTGGTTTTTCCCCAGTAGGATATTCACAGCGCATCCTATTTTAGAAGATTCAGTGTGTGGAGAATGGATCGGAAGCGGCACCGCGTCGTGTGAAGGCCCTCCTCTGTGCGTGCTTGCGTCTGCCAGCGGCGGCTGCCATGACAGACGTGCGGCAGGATGCTGTGGGTGTTCGGCTATTACTCACCAGTTCCCACGTCTGCCTGGGATTCATCTGGTCATGTGACCCGTTTCTGGTTTCATCTCACCTCAGTCATCTCCTCTCCCCCAATCAGAGCAGGGCCAGCTCAGACAAGAGAGTGACACGCTGAAAGGAACCACACTGATGTTTGGGCCAGCAAGCATTCGCTTGACATGCTTGACTGTTGTCCTCTCTCTCTCTCTCTCTCTCTCTCTCTCTCGCGCGCGCTGTCTCAATAGGTCACATGGGCAGAGGGAGCTGATCTTCCTGCCCTTTCAACTTCACAGAGGAGGACTTCAAAAACCGAGTCGGACTGCTCGGGGTCCCATCTTTTAAGATGCGCATGAGATGCATCCTTCTGATTCCCGTGATCCTGCAGTGGGCAAGAAATTCCAAGAACCTGGAAGCTGTCCTCCTTTGATATCTACCTACTTAGAGATTTGAAAGAGATGAAGGGAGGCCACAGATTCCTTCTATAGATCTTTTAAGCTGTGTATAGGAGATAGCACAACCTCCAGTAACTTTCTCTGCTTGATGCATTGCACAAACCTATGCACAGTCTTGGGCTTAAATAAACAAGAAATGTACTGATATGGTCCAAAAAATGTTTTGAGAGGGAATTCTTTAGTGATAAATGAATCAGGAAGATTCCATTCATGTCTGGGTTTTCGCATGCCAATCAATTAGATGGATAAAAAGGAGATTGATTAGTCTAATAGACAGGCAACTTAATGGCAACATAGATTTCAGGCAATTAAGCTAATTACTTCATTTGATTTACATTGCTTACTTGCAGACTGTGCATTAGTGTGGTGTACAGATGGGCATTGTGTATTGGCAGGGGACCACACAGTCAAATCAAGAAACCCTAACAAAGTCAAATCTGGCATGAAATGGCTGCATTACAAGTCTGGCTGGCAAACGCATGGAAAATCCCCCAGAATGCCTTTGTTTGTAATGGCAGACCGCTCCGTGTAGAAATATTAAAGGATAAGCTGGAAGCATACGTAACTGCACACACAGACAGAGGGAACCACTGACAGATTAGCCACGGTTCCATCTCAAGCTGGCTCTACGGGAGATGGATCATCTATGATCTATCGTGACATTCCCTTTTGAGTGAATGGCTTTTAAATAGAGTGACTTACTGTCTGTTCATGCTCCATTCAGGTTCCCCTCCAGTATGACTGCACCCACAGCTCCTAGCCTGACTCACAACCCAATTACACAGTTTTTGAAAAATGCTAATAAGTGGACGAGGAGCTGAGGCGGGTGGGACGAGGAGCTGAGGCGGGTGGGACGAGGAGCTGAGGCGGGTGGGACGAGGAGCTGAGGCGGGTGGGACGAGGAGCTGAGGCGGGTGGGACGAGGAGCTGAGGCAGGTGGGACGAGGAGCTGAGGCGGGTGGGACGAGGAGCTGAGGCGGGTGGGACGAGGAGCTGAGGCGGGTGGGACGAGGAGCTGAGGCGGGTGGGACGAGGAGCTGAGGCGGGTGGGACGAGGAGCTGAGGCGGGTGGGACGAGGAGCTGAGGCGGGTGGGACGAGGAGCTGAGGCAGGTGGGACGAGGAGCTGAGGCGGGTGGGACGATGGGTGATGAATCTGGAAATAAAAGTCAGAGGCTGAGGGTGGAGTATGATATTCTGTATGATTATGTTGAGAAATCCCAAATGATGCATTCTTCAGAAGCATTGGCATTGCGATATTGTAAACAGGAGATGGCGTGCTGAGCCATTTTTGTATGCAGAAAAGCAATGGCATGGAGTAAATCTGCCCATAGCCATGTTGTTTGAGGTCACCAAATGCTGTTGGTAGGAATAAGGATGAGAAACCTCATACAGCATAACCAAATAGGGAAACAGCAGCCGACATTGATTGATAAGGCCAAGTCACTGTTGGCTGCCACCTCACTAATTTGGTCTGTGTTGTACAAAATTTACTTGTTCTTCTTCCCTCTGTCAGCTATGGGTTGATTTCCCCTGCATGATACCTGTAATTTGCTATTTCTTTGATATAAAATAGGTAACTCTGTCAATATTAACACCAGCATTGATGTACTTTATCACAGTGCAGCCATATAATTGAGTTTACTCAGTTACAGTAACTCAAACATGCACTTAAGTGTACAGTATCTTTTTAATCCATTTATTCTGAGCAGCGTGTCGCCACTAAGACCTGTGCACTAAGCTGATGTGTTCGGTCGACCTGAAAACGCACTGTGCATCGCATTGGCCTGGATGACGCGCAATACTCATCTCACCGTTCACTTGTAATTCCCTCCTACCACTGGGGCCGTGACACGCGACGTCAGAGATGAAATAGACCTCATGACCTGTCCAAAAGGAGTAAGCCTGCGCTCATCATGCTCCTGCGGCTGCCATCGATTGCTCCGATGACAGGCAAGTGATGGGCGTAGCACTGTTCGCAGCCCTTGCGACAATGCGATGCAAATGCATGCGGACAGCCTCTCAACCTCAAAGGACAAGCATAAACAGTTTAAGTGCATATTGATCTCTCTGTGTCACTGGATTTAATAGGATTTGCCATCTTGAATGAAACTACATTTGGAAATCAGGAACTTTCTCCCCCTCTGTGCATAGCCTGTGAAATACACACATTGATTTATCCTTGCCACAATCCTTGTCATAACTCTTGTTATAACGCATTGGCACTTTGAATTTTCATACAAAATCAAATCATATGACCAGAACACAGGTTTTCACTTCTAATCACTGTCCTAACTGTACCTCCACCAAGGTCTACTCAACACAGCTGGACGTAGCTGCCGTACTCTCTGAGTCCAAATACTGCCTTGGGGCTTTCATTTCTAACAGTCATTTGGCTTTCAGCCCCAGCAACCCACTGTTTTTCTCCTAACAAGCCCTAGTTTCTGTCTGTCTGGCACAGTCCTACCCAGCACAGCATAGCAGCCTCCTCCCAGTTACAGTCCAAAGGCCTCCTCCCTTGCATAGCCTAATAGCTCTCTCTCTCCAACCAGGCTTAGTCCCTGCATTGTTTAGCAGGTATCTGTTTAACACAGCCCATTAGGCTCTGGCTAAACATGCACAATGAGCTACATACAGGAGCACAGTTGTTTTCCTCCCCAGCATGGACACCGAGTCCCTTAACACACAAGAGTGGCTCTCCACCTCCCCTGACATAAATTAGAAACAACAGACCGGACCAGTATCGTTTCTCCGCTACAGCCTCGCGCAGGTCCCTTTTTTTCCCTGACAGCAGATTGGACATGCAGACCAGTGATTCACAGACTCAAACAGCCTGTGGTCGCAGGAAATGACTCAGCAATTAACACAAAAATTTGCCCTTCAATTCATGCCATTTCTAGCGCCACCGCGGCCCTAATTGCTCTTCTGTTGTTGATGTGGAAAAAGCTCAGGCTTTCCTACTTGCACTTCCTTAAAGCAATGGGCATTTCGCAACATTACTAATTCAAGGCCAGTTGCAGCAGTCAAGAGTGCGAGTGTCTTAATGTGATTCTGCATTATTTATCTGTCCCTGCATCGAACAAGCAGTTCCTGGGAAAACACTGCCTCTCTACATGTCCTTAAGTGTCACCAGTGACATGTTGTTAGACTAATTACCGTGAGCATTGTAACATGATAGGTCTCCTTCCAGCTATTCTCCTTTCTCTCCCTGTCACTTTCGTGCAGGCATGATTATTAACACCCACACATTTCAAATCACGCCACCCCAGTCCTCTAGTGGGATCGAGCTGCCACCATCATCTTGGCATAATATCGGAATAATGTTTGGAGACTGATGCCCTTATCTTTCACATTGGGATGACAAATTGCAGACGCTCGCCTTTTGTCAAATTAATCACAAGGATGCACGGCCACAGTGCAGGGCATCGCCCAGGCCTTGCTGTGGTCAGTCTGATATGCCTGTTGGAGAGTGTGAGATCGTTTCTCCCTGATGATGACAAGCACTCACTGCACTGCATTATGGGAAAATTACCTCTCTTGTTGACATGAAGAGCATCCATCTCCCCTCTCTGGAGGGATGTGGCAGGCCTTCTCTTAAATTAGATTGTGCCTCTCACCAATGTGTGTATAAACGAGATGGATCTTACGGCACGAGATTTAAAATCATTATTTGGCCGCTGCTGAGCCGCGGAGCATAATAAATGATGATAAACAGGCCTGAGTTGGTATGAATGGTGACGTATTTACACATTCAGCTGGACATTTAGGCAGTGTAGGGTTGGGTTTGTTCAGGCAAGAAAGAGGAGATTAAATACTGTGCTGCTTTTTGTTGATGGCACGTGTGGAGAGCAACTACCACTATGAATAATATGCCTGGTAGCCCTCCGATTAAGGATTTATAGGCTTCTCTCCATTCATCATTCTCTCCCGGAATCCATTATTTCTAGTTTCTTTCTTTTGTCAAGGACAAGGTTGTGGGTGTCGAGTTAAAAGGACTTTTCAACCTAGTAGAGTGGTTAAATTTAGCCACTGTTTGCATTTTTCCCCCTCTTTCTTCTCAGTCCCCTCATCCTTGCCTGTGCTCAGTGAGCATGCCGTCAGTACCTGGTCTGTGTTTCTGCTGGTGTTTCAGAGAGATTTCTGGAATAATGCGCGCTGTGGATCTGAAATGGTAATGAATGATGTACCGAGCTGTTGAGCACCACTGCCTCTGGTTTGTTTTCAGGCATCAGGGGATTAGCATATTTAACAAAGCTGCAAAAATAAAATGAGCACTCTCCCATCCTTTCCTCCCCCAAATTCACCAAACAGTTCCAGTGATTTATGTCAGATTCTGATGCGCAACAATCACACTCAATGCATCAGGCGGCTCCAATCCACTTAATCTTTTGTATGACAATCATTACCCGAGAACAGAGGATGTTCTGCAATTGTATGTGGCAGCGTATAACCACACATTGTAAGATTAACAATAAATCACATCAACATTAAGTGACACTGATGTGGTTTCTTACAAAGCTAGTGTATTGTAGCTTGCACAGTGAGAGCTATCATGTCAAGCTATCAGACCTAACTTGATAGCTCTTTACAAGTACATTTTAAATCCATCTTTACAGAATAATTATGAAATTTTAAAAATCACATAATTGTATTTGAGATTTGCACATGAATCATTATAGATACATCTGATGAGAAATTCCTTTACCTTTTGGCAGTGTGTACTTCTTCTGAAAGCTCTCTCAGCTCTCATGTTCACAATGCATCTGAAGCTGCTAGAACAGAATGTTATCAAAATGATGGCTTTACCTTCTGATGGCTTCCCCACGTCCATTGTCACCCTAGAGTAGATAACCCCCCCCCCAGGAATGAGGAGCTTTACTGAAGCAGAAGATTCCCATCACCAATTAGGTTTTAATTATCAGAAGCACCACTTTGTTCATCAGCAACAGGGTCATTTTCATTTCGGCTGATGAAATCACTTCAGAGGTGTTTTAGGGGCGCTATAAAACAGGCTGCTGGAAAAGGATGCCCAGATTTATGTTTGCATAACAAATATTTTTACAGCAATGGTGGGGAATTCACAGATGAATACTTTTTCCTCCCCCTCCTGTGATGAAACCTTTTCGAGCTCACTAGTGTGCATGATCTCACAGACTCACATCTCACTGGGTGTCATGAAACATTGTCTGCATTGTGATTTCTCCAGTGCAACAGAGTGTGCATTCAAGTACTAAACTAAGTTCTGAGGTTCAAGTGGTGTGTGTGTGTGTGTGTGTGTGTGTGTGTGTGTGTGTGTGTGTGTGTGTTTGCGTGTAAAAGTGTTTTGTGTTTATGAAAGTAGCCAATAGACACTGCTAATTCCAGAGTAAGTAAGTAACGCTGTCCTCAAATTACAGTAAATACAAAAAATGGCTGCAGTGAAAAAGCCAGCATCAGTAAAATTTGGCCTAAAAAAACAGATCCCTTGGCACAAATCATTTGTGGAAGGAGACCAATTATTGTGCATGCCCAGGAAAGTATCTATTTTGTTCTTTTTTATGAGGCCAATGGACTGTAAAAATTTGTATGGTCAGAAAGAACCAGCAAATATTATTTGCCAGTTTTTTTTATCAGATCTACAGTAACTCTTGAATGTAAAATTGATAGAGTTGCTCACCCTATAAAGCAAATTTGATTGCAAATGAGTGCAGTAATGCTTCATTTGTTAGCCATCTTTCTCCTGGTGTGATCTGTGTACAGACCTCATGCTGTGGAGGACACCCCTGGGACCAAGCTCCTTTGAACATTTACACTCTAGAGAATGCACATTGGTTTCTCCGCCTCCTTGCCTCTTTTTAGGATTCTTTGAGCAAGGAGGGTTCAAATGTTTCCCTCACTTGCTCAAAGAACTAATATCAAATACACAAAAAGAACATCAAACATGGCCACAAACAAACAAGAAAACAAAAATATCTTTGAGGGATTCCACAAGTCTCAAAGATAAAAAGTCGAAGACTCAGTCTCTGGAGGACAGACAGAGAGAGAAATTAAAATGGCAAGTCACATAGGCAAGTCTTGGTGGCTACACATTACGTATGCTAGCTGGGGGAGAAAGTCAAAACAGCTGCCTTCACCACCCAAGCATTTCAAAGCAGCAAAGTCACATCACATCCAGCATATCCCATATCCAAATAACACAGAGGTGTGGTGGTGCTGCCACGCCATGCTGAAGTAAAGGCCCTTGAACTAAAGCAACCCAGGGACATGGTATAGGCCAGAGGCTGGGGCTATTTTTGAGCAAGGCAGTGTTACTCATCAGAGCCACAGAGCTTTGTGTGAGATGGCAGGAGGTGCCAGACTGGAGCGGCCGGCTAATTGTTGGATGCAGCTCATGGACGTTTGTCTGACCTCCATGTCCTTGGCCTGAGCTGAGTGAGGTGGAAGCCCCCCAATTGCTGTGAGAGACTGTCTACCTGCATGTCCACTGCTAATGCTGTCCATACTGTAAGGTGAGATTCTGCACACAGTGACAGGTATTTTGTGCTGTGTGTCTGGGTGTGAGTGTGTGTTACCACATAATCTTTTCCATGTATTTTGTGCTGATATTAAATCAATCTTTTTCATTTAAAGGGGTATTTTTGCCGACCTAAACAGTTAATTACATAATCTTTTGGCTCTTTCATGTAATACACCAAGGTAGAGTGAAATTTGAGTAGTCAACTTATAAGTACAGTTTTATGAAGAGGTTTGCAATATTGTTTCCTTGTACTGTAGATCTGGTTAGCAATCTGGTCTGGTTTGCTATATCTCCCTTCACAAGATTGCTGTATAACAAGAAAGCAAATATTGATTTGTCATTTGGAACAATATATTAGAACAGATTTCACTTCAAACACAGGTACAACCTGCAGCAGAAAACGCCTACATACAGCCCTATAACTTTGTGGATTGCCTATAAAACCATTTAATTAAAAAAAAAAAAAATCACATTACACATAACACATACACAATTCCAGTTTCCAAAGCTTGAATTCTAGTCTGTTATGTAAGTCACGGTAGTATCGGAGGCACTCTATTATTATTGCCAAGTCGCATCACAAAGACATCGCGTAGCTTTCCCCTGTGCTCCCCCATCGGAGCGCTGATTGGAGGAGAGCGCGCAGCGTGGACGCTGCCTGCTAACTGTAGCTTCTCTCCATCCTGGGAGACAAGCCTGTTCTGGATCTTTCAAATCTTCCCTGGACCTGTGCAGGGAGCTGTAAGTTTGCGGTACAGCTGCGACCACTGCGTGCACGCAGGGCAGGACAAGGCTTTCACACTAACCATTTTCGCATAATGCCATCGTCCCTGTCAACACAGTGAATCCCTCACTGGTCCGTTCATCTCCTTTTAGACAGGACGGACGAGCGGGCGAGTCGCGAAGTTAAGTATGCCAGCTCCTGTTTCTCACCGGACCTTGCCAGCTGGACACCTTTTGGTCGCATGGTAAGTAATGCCTCTACGCGTCTGTAAATGACGCTAACATTCTTTTGGGTGTGTTTGCAGCTTAATCGAAGAAGGACCCACACCTGTATAGACAACGCAGCCAAGCTGTACAGCCTCGGCTGCTCATCTGTTTACATGCGATAGCAATTGCACCGCATCGATGTGTTTTTCCTCCGTCATATGAATGGGCAGGAGAATATTCATAACTACGGTATATTTCTCTGTAGTGTTGGTTTGTTTTTGTAGATGATTCTGCACAGTTAGTGAACACATCGTGCAAAGCGGTGCATCGGAATTGTGCTCACTGGCAACGCGTAGGGTAGACAACATCAGTGACTGAAGAAACCGAGATGCGTTTATCATTGGTAAAAGTGTTTATGTTATATATTTTTTAAATTAAATTTTACCGGTTGGGTCCAATGACCTTAGGAATGTTCAGCTGTGTATTAATATTTAGTGGGGAAATGACTCAGGTTCATTTAAAGCAGCTGTCATCAAGTAAGAATGACAGATATGTCTCATCTAGTACTTGCCTCAAGGTAAACAGAAGCTTATTATAGCGTAGTCAGTGACCACTCTGTGTCACAATGACTGATGTGCAAACTCTCTGAGGGACTGTCTGGGGTTTGTTTACATACAGATAGTCATTTTATTTTCTTAATCAAAAGCTTTATTTGGAATATTTTTCATATTCAAATGACAGCCTACATTTGAACTGAAAATGAATACCAAATTTCCAAAAGTATCCCACCACCAGTCATATCTTAGACATTTGTCTGATTTTGTCTCCTGCACATTTTTATTTCATTGTAATTACTGAAGTTAAGGCTAGTATGCAGACTTTATACGTATGCTTCACAAGATGAAACTGTCACAAAATCTGAAAATAACATAAATGATACTATACAAAAATGCTCTAAATTCATAGCTATATGTAGCTAACTGTCATGAATATACAGTCATAGTTCTTTCCACCCAACAGATAACTTTGTGCCAAGTCCTTTGTCTTAGTCAGTCAACCTCTTTTCTATTGGGCTTCAGCTCACAACAATGCAGAAGCCTAATCAGAGCATTTGATGTTGCAAAAGTACACATAAGTACTGATACACAATTACTATAACAATTCCAACAGCTTTTTGGAGGCAAGGTTTTGAAAGCAGAGTGATACAGACACTGTGTCAGCACCGTGGCTCGGTCGGTGGTCCATATGGGCAGACTCAGCTCGTTTATCGGGCCTCTGCTTTAGCTCGGTAGTGCCCCTCTACGCAGCAAGAGAGTGGGACTGGGGAACAGCTTTCACCTACGGAGCCCGATTCGCAGCCTGTGTGGGGTGGAGAGGCTGTCTCTGAATGCAGGGTCCCTGTGCTAATGACGCGAGCGTCACAGATGGATGAAAACCCTCTCGTCGCCAGATTGTTATGGTTGTTGAAGGGGTGCGCGCCAAGCGAGGCGGGTGAATACCTTACCATATTTTAGCTTCATTACGGGCCCCACTTCACTTCCCTCCTGTCCAGTGCGCACCAGTGCCCAAATGAATCCGCAGAGGGTTCCACTCTTTGGTGGGCGGCAGGGAGGAGACAGGAGCACACCTGACCTTGCTCGGGTCCTTGTTCCCTTGCAAGTTGGCTGAGTGCGGGTGTCAAACTGGCCCATTTAAAAATCAAAGCAGTGGTATTATAATAGGCTAGTCCAGGCTTTTTTGTTTGACTTACCAATGAACACAAATTTGATGGTATATTTTCACCTGATGTTGTCACGATATTTCAAAGACAGTTAACTTGAATGTGAGAATATTGTGATTTTGTAATTGGTATTGTACCCTACATCATCTGTTGTGCTCTGTATATGTGGTACAGTAATCCCAGGCAGATTTGACTGTTGTTTCTTTTTTGCAGTGTTAAGTTGAACAATGTCTCGCATAAACCAATTTGTTCCAACAGAATGAGTGTGCAGTAAACAAGGTGCTAGTGTGCATCTCCAGAGAATCCTCCATCCCTTATCTTTTCATGAAGGTCCTCATGAAACCGTAAATGTAGCCTGACACAAGGAGCGTGGGTCTGTATTCTCCAGCAGACAATTAAATGCCTTGCGTAAGCCAGAATGCCTTCACTCAGATGTGCACACACACACATATGCATGCACGCACACACATATACACTCACTCACTCACTCATGCATGCTTGCACAAACATACACACTCACATATTCACACACACAAGCACGCATGCATGCACAAACACACACATACACAGCATTCACACACACACACACACACACACACACACACACACACACGCCAGTCTTACAAAAACTGCTGGCCAGAGAGAGCATGATAATTAGCCATCCTATTTTAATCCACTGTGAATGTGTTTGGACGTGAGTCTGTCACCCTGATTGCCTTGTGGGATTAAGAACCTCTGCTGAATAAGTTAACCAGTGTAGGAAGGTGAAGTGCATTCACCTTCAACACAATTCCTCACACATTAACACACACACGTTATTTATTTAGTCTGCCTCCAAAAACACACATACAAACACACACACACACACACACACACACACACACACACACACACACACACACACACACACACACACACACACACACTCACATGTCCCTTCTTTCTTTAAAGTTCCACTCATTCAGCCTTTGGGCCTTGTAAAACCTTGGGTGCTGCTTGTCAGACACACCCACACATACACATACACACACACACACACACACACACACACAAACTCACATGCGCCTGACACCTCCCAGCAGCACTGTGTGCTCTCCAGAACAACCTTCCCCTAAGCTCTGGAGACCCTGTGTGGAGCCCTCTTTCATTTCTCCAGCATAATCATTCCTCCGTGAGCAAAGGTGCCACGACTGATTGTGCCAAGCGCATGCCCCTCAGCTGCCGCTGGGATGACTACTTGGTGAAGGCACTAATTGCGTCTGCCCCCCCCCCCACCCCACTTTCTTTTCCTTCTTTTTTCACACACTACTAAAACGAAAGATAACTGCAGCACCTTTCCCAGCTTTCCTGAGGCAGACTAGGGCAATGATCTCCCCATCGGAAAGCGTTTACAGTTGAACCGTGCTGATGAATGGGACACGGAATGGCAAAAGGAGGAGGAGGGCAGGAAGGCTTGAGCTCTTTTTGGGGGAACGAGAGAAAGAGAGAGAGCGAGAGAAAGGGAGGATCAGGCGAGGTTCAGCGCCATCTGTCCCATTCTGTGAGTCACTCCGAGTGAAAACAAGTTTCGGAAAGAGGAGCACAGCTCGCCGGCTACTCTTTGTGTGTGGTATAGACAGCCCAGTCTCCATGTATTACAGCAACTGAATAAACCAATTGATTTGAACCTGACTCGTGCCAGGTGAGACTAAAAGATTTGCTTTCACTTAAATGAGCATCTCGCCACTTATTAAGCAGGGCCTCCGCTTGGCATTGTACAAGTTAAGACTATAAGCCTGAGCGGTTTCCTGGCTTTGAGTGATTTACTGTGTCCCTTTTAACGGTGGCCTTTTCCATTTCAAACAGTAGGTGATTATCAATCTTTAAATGTCAGCCGAGCTTTCTCTGTGGGAGACAACAATGACACTGAGTGGAAATCATTATGGCAGTGACAAGACAACCGCCTACGCTAACATTAGAGGCAGAAGAATTGCTCCACATCCCATAACTTTAGTCCACCATAGTGTGTGTGTGTGTGTGTGTCTGTCTGTCTGTCTGTCTGTCTGTCTGTCCGCCTGTGTGTGTTGATAGAGCCTGGAGTTTATGGCAGTGCTGTAGAACAGGTATTGCGTGCATTGCTAATGGAGCCAGTAGCTGATTTTTGGTAATTACCTGTGGTGTGGGGCCCGTGCGTGGGTCTTACTCATTTTGCCTGTCACTTCTAATAGCCTAATTATACATTTGGAATATTTGAGAAGCTCGATTTTGTGATTAAGAGCATCTCCTGGATATTTGTGTTTTCAATTTATGATATGCACCTGGCATGCGCTTCCACCAGCTGACTGTTGCTGTGATGAATATTGCAAATTATAATCAACTCCCACTTCAACTTTTAATTTGCTGTGTCTCTCAGGGATTGCTCGGGACCCAACTGGGACATGTTAGGGAAATTAATGGAGATTTTTCTTATGTCATCAAGTCCCCCTGAATGTATTTGTCACTGGCGTCAGTCTGAAGTGACTCATGTTCTCATGTGATTGGTGCGTGTTGGGGTGTGTGTGTGTGTGTGTGTGTGTGTGTGTGTGTGTGTGTGTGTGTGTGTGTGGTGGGGGGGGGGGGGGGCAGGCAGATTTTTCCATCTGAAAGATTACCCATCCTTTGGCCATGGGAATTTATAAATACAACTATGATATTAAATTTTTTCCCCCATTTAGTCTACTTACAAGGTTATTGCAATTCAGTAGTCTATGATAGAATCAGAATAGTAAGTGAAGTAACTTGTAATCCTCCCTATCTTCAGTTGTGTCTTCTATCCTCTTTAATCCATGCTCACACTCATAGGGAATGGACATTGGCATTATGAGTGTCCTGGATGCACTGTGGCACAGCTGCATGCTTTTACAGAGGTGTACAATAACACTCTCTGTCTGAATAGTAATCACATGGATTCACGTCTACAAAAGGTAGTCTGTTTTGTGTGTGTGAAAGCCATGCATTACTCTCTTCAGCCCTGGAGGAGCTGGAGGTGTTGGCAGTTACTTGAAAGCGATGCAGCAAGCTTGCCCAGTAGCTCGCTTTTTCCAGCCCCCCCCTTTCACTCTCTGGATTATGGGTACCACAGCATTCCGGAGGGAAAGGAGTGTCTCCAGCGTATCTGGAGGGGGCGTCCCGGTGTGGAGCGCAGCCATAAGCGGAGGGGAAACACCGCTCACCAGGCTTACACTTCCATCTCCAGCTGTAAGACCCAGCAGAGAGGGGAGTCTTAAGTGCTAAGAATTAACAGTTGTTAACACCCCCAAGAGATGCACTGCTAACATTCAACTTACTCCTCTACTCAAATAACTCCACTTTTCCTGTTGGCCCTTAGATTGTTTTATTGACATCAATACTTCATTCAAATGCATTATGACAATCCATAATCAAATGTTTTTTTTTTTGTTTTTTTTTTAACTCAACAAGGGAATTATGCGTGACGGCTACCATGAGGATACAGGACAGTAATAGCTGGTAATAGACAGGTTGTCAGCTCAGAGAAGTCTTCACCAATCAAAGAGATGTGTGCAAAGTTGTGCATGAAATATGCATGGATGCCAGTGGAATAAAGAACAAAGCCCTAACTGAGTGTTTGTCGCAGGGGGATATCGGAAGCGCTTACTTATTAAACAGCTTCTACCCGCCTCACCCCCTCCCACCCTCACACCCCTCCTCAGCAGCAGCTGTTGGGAACGGATGTGCAGACGCTTTGAGTGCCAGGAAACGAGTGTGTGTGATCGTCCTCGCTGTCGACATGACAGACGAGGAGCTGAAGACTCCCCTACCTGCAGTGGCGGTCTCTTGCGCCTGTTTTTCTTTTCTCTCTTTCCCTTTCTGTTTCTCCATCAGTCTGGTTCCATTCTGTTTTTTTTCCCCTCTGATCATTATCCTTCTCTTCTTCCTTAAAAATGCTCATTTTCTCCTTCTCTCCCTCTCTCTCTCTCTCTCTTCCTCTCTCTCTGTCAATTGCACAGTGCATAGATGCACTACTCATTCTCCTTTTAACAATCACCGAGGGCACGGAACATGAATCTTATATATCCAATCAGATCCAATTCATGGCTTTCTCATGTCACCACCATGTACATTACACTAATTATGTAAACAGTACAGGCAGGAACTGATGTTGTCGATACGGGGGTTGCGCAACACTAACAATATTCTGAAGAGTACCAATTAACTCATCATGTTCACACATCATATGGTGAGAACACTTGCATAGACCGTGCTGGTGTGGTATACGCGTCTGTCTCCGCATCAGCCGGTTGGACAGACACATCTGTCTTCGTTATATGGCGATACGTGTAATAAAGTTCTTTTCTTTGCCAGCTCTGAGCTGCATTCAGTCCAACACAATGATGCAAATAAGGTGCATATGTTGTGAATAAAGGGCGAGTGCGGGAGCTGTCAGATACGTCATAGCTCAGAGAAAGGTTATGGTGTAGAAATACCCCGCTGGTGGAGGAGAATTCGTCTAGTGCCACTGCATTCCACAGGCGTTTTTTTTTTTTTTTTTCTTTCCGTTGAGCATGTTCCTGGAAAAGCAGGCAGTAAAAAGGCTGGTACCATGCAGGGTATCACCTAATGAATTGGCCCAGCGGACCTCCTCACTTTCTCAAATTTGCACATTTGCAATTTGTGGCCCTTAATAGCGTGTCTCGCAAGCATGACCTTACATTATAATTAGTTGTGTCCGGGACCTCCTGTCAGAGCAAATTTCAGCGGCCACTGGGGAGAGCATGCTCCAGCGACGACCGCAGAAGTGTGGCGAGGAGAGAGAGAGGCGGGGAGGGAGAGGGGGAGAGAGTTAGAGGAAAACTAAGCAATATAGGAAGTGAGTGGTGCAGAGAAAGAGAGAGCGAGTTTTTTTGGAGAAATATTCTGAGGCGCCTCAGTGAGGTAGATTGGAAAGGGAATGGTTGATGGAGGTGGGTTGTGTGTGTGTGTGTGTGTGTGTGTGTGTGTGTGTGTGTGTGTGTGTGTGTGTGTGTGTGTGTGATTGGGGTGGGTGTGGGGGGCAGGTGAGGTGGGTTGGATTGGGAGGAGAGGAAAGAGAGCTTCAGCGGGCGTTTGCCTTTCTGATGAATGTTTATGGCTCTTTTTTGAGAGCCAATTATCTGCCGGTGTGTGAGTCATGGACATCATTTAAGGAAGGGGGAAAGCGAGCCGCCGTCTCTCTCTCTCTCTCTCTCTGTCTGTCTCTGTCTCGTGTGCGCTCTGAGGTGCTGCAGGACACACAGAATGCAGACAGGCAGGCAGGTAGGGGAGGCTGTGGGCCGGCTATTACACATACCATTGGCTCCGCGGTCACACTATCCTCTGCTCACCTCTCTCTATCCCTCTCTCTCTGTACCTTGTCACTCACTTGTTTTTTATCCACATCCCATCTCTGTCATTGTCATCTTTCTTTCTTTTTATCTCTCTCTGTCTCTATCTCTCTCTCTGTCTCTCTCTCTCCCCTTCTCTCTGTTTCTCACGCTTCATGCTCTTTTTGACATGTACACTTCCTGTCTTGTGCTTGGCTTCTCCCCATGCTTTGCTTGGTGTTCCTCTCCTCCTCTCTTCCTCTCCTCCTCTCTTTCTCTCCTTTCTGTTATGTTTCGCCTTCTCTCTGTCTTTCTTTCTTGCTCTGTCTGTTGCTCACTCTTTTCTCCCCCTTGTTGGCTCTCTCTCGACGTCCTCTTCACACTCTCCATTTGTAACAGTGGGGAATCTCCTGACCTTTGTGCTATACTTAGCTGCTTCATGGGATATTCCTCTTCCCTCTTCTGGCTCTTGTGGCTCTGCTCTCTCATTCTTCCCAGAAACTCAATCAGTGCCTCTTATTTCTTTCCCTCTCTTCTTATTTTGTGTTGCCTGCTCTCTCTCTTTCTTCTGTATTTGTTCATGTGTGTGTGTGTGCGTGTGTGTGTGTGTGCGCGCTGACCACTCAGCTCCGTGTCTGTGATGCTCCCCAAGGCTCTGGTGCTGGCGCGAGTGATGGAGAGGTGCTGAGGAGGAGAGTCGTGGTGGTCCCCACCAGGAGCGCAGGCTCCGGCCCCCCGTCCACTTTAGCCGGGGTTGTGGGAGATTTATGACCCCGGGAGTGCAATCCCGCACACCACAAGGCGGCCACCATAAATCAGACAGAAGTGGGTCAGCGTAGGTCAGCTGTTTTTTTTTTTCTCTTTTTCTTTTTTATGATGGTGGCCAAATCAACCTGCTGATGACACAAGTCTCTATTCAGCTGCTTTCACCCACACACACAACGCCCAAAGCCATGGCTTCCCCACCTGTGTGGGCTGAGGCTTGGCCAACCGCTAACCTTGACCTTCAGTGTGTGAAGGGTTCAGCACTTGGACTGTCAGTCAGCCTCCCCCCACCCCACCCACCCACACCAGTCTCCCATGTCTCTTCCATGTTAGCGAGCAGCATTGTCAGCTCTCCTCTGGTCCTTAACCTTCTCTCCGCGCATCTGGGCCATTAGCAGTGTGGTGGCTGCGGCCAGAGGACATTGGGCCTCCCCCATGTCAACACTCAAGGGTAATTGTAATAATTGATTACAGCGTTGAAGTGCGGTATTGAAGTGGAGGCATGAAGAGGAGAGAGCGAGTGAGAGAGAGAGAGAGAGAAGAAAAGATGTGGGTCAGGTTGTTCTCAAAGTCTTGTAGTCCTTAGGATGTGTTCTGACAGGAAAATAACAAGAGTAATCACCGCAAATTATGTTCTCACATCAAGCACAAGCTTTTTGAACCAAAAGGGTTTTCACTAAATATATGAATTAGGCTATGATTAAAACGAACACATTGATTCTTTTCGACAGCCACTGTAATCTCAGATCTTGTTCACTTTCTATATCAGTTTGTGCTAACACCTGAGGTTCTGCCTACTCAGGATGTCGGAAATTGATACAGCTACACACTACACACCTGCAGACCAATAATAGTTCAAGTCTTTGGAAAGATCTCATTTATTTGAACACAGTTTACGTGTCATGTGTTCCACAATGCTGCATCTGCTCTACTATGCTTATTTTAGTCGCTTTGTGTGCATATAGAAACAGACTTAGCAGTATAATCCATTCCATGGCAGATACACACATAAAATGTACCTGCAAATCTCTCCTAATCAAGCCTGTGTGAATGTGTCATAGGACATGCATTAAACATTAAAAGCTCATAAAGTCTCACCCATCTTCTCACGATCTCACAATCTGACGGGTGCTTGGTATTCAAGCTGACATTCGCATGAAAACAATGAATATAATTATGGTGATCCCTTTCCATCCATGGAAAGCGGTCTTGATTCGGCCTTGTCTCTCTGTGGCTCACAGGCACTCCCAACATCTCTGAGACAGTGCGTGATGTTTGCTCAGCCGACCCCCCCACCAAACCCCAACACCCTGCTGAGTAAAAAAACAAAAACAAGTGAAGACAACAGTGAGAGTGCGAGGAGCGGTGACCTTTGAGAGTGAAATGTTAATTTATCTGCCATCTAAAAAGAGCACGTATGGCAGCAGAATACTGAGCATGTACATGCAGCCTTTCCCCCATTGACCAGCATTGCTTACAGTCAGATTATATACAGTTCAGTGGCCACTAAACGTGCCTAGGCCCCAGTCCCTGCTCTTATTATGTGTTTATTGGTGAGGAGAGAATACAAATTGCGATGGAATTCCTCAAGGGTCAGAGACACTGTATTAGCGGTTGATATTGTGGTCTCTCCTCCGCCGTAATGGCATGCTGTGCTTCCTTGTTACTGAAGACAACCTCTGATTGGTTCTCTGTGCTGCGTGAGGTTGATTCCCCACCATCCTGGAAGAGAAAGGTCATAGCTGATGCAAAAAAGAGTAATGAAATTATTTTTTTTCTTTTCTGTCAATCATCGCTTTATTAAATATTTGCTTCATGCTTCTGAAAGTGTGCAAAGAGTAATTTGAACACGTTGTACGTCATGCTCTTTGGTTCTCCTTGAAAATAGTTAGAGTTAGCCAGAACAATTCACCTTCACTGTCAAACAAGAAGGGATTGTGAAAGCATGCGTGCATTTAAAAAAATTATTATTATTTTTTTTTGCGTTTGAAATGGGGATTCTTTTCGCGCCTTCTTTCTTTTTTCAGCTACAGAGAAGCGTAAAGTCTTCAAAGACTCCCCCTCACTCTGAGGCTACAGATGGAATTTTGTAGTTTACTCTGAGAAGTGCTGTCTGGCCTGTGGCTGTTTTGGGTGGACCCAGCTCATCTCACACGTAATGTTTGAGCTTGTAAAGAACTCCCAGCATGCTTTGCAGCATCCCGGACTGTTTTTGTGTGCGTGTGCCCGGTACGCTTGAGTTCAGGCATGATGGATATTGGGGACAGCTGAGTATCAGATTGCTCATTGTGGCGGAGATGGTCATTGTTGTGAACTGACCCGATCTGATGTGCCGTCTGCGAGGCGAGGCCCGCCGTGTGACACGCTTGATTAGAGGCGGACACCCCCCTCATCACGTCCATCAGGCCATAGCCCACTGAATGATGCCGCTCGGATTGGGACATAAATCCACTTGGGCGCTCTGCACTGGTGTTTAAATAACCTGCTTTCATCTTCCAGTGGGGGATTACCTCACCATCAAGAAATACTGCGCCACTCAAGTGTGTGAGGATAAGTGTGTGTGTGAGAGAGAGAGAGAAAAAAAATGTGCATTTGACAAAGACAGAGTGTGTGTATGTGAATGTGCATTTTTTGAGCAGTCGGGGGAGTGAGAGTGTATTTTTTCAGTGTTTGTGTGCCGGGCGAGAGCGTGTTAACTACGCAAGAGTGTGTTTATGTGCACGCGAGGGTGTGATCTACCGTCTCTGGCAGAGAAACAGAATAGTTAAATCATGTGTTTGCACTGTGCATCTCTAATACCTTCCCAGGTCAATACTGATGGATTTTCTGAGGTTTTTACTCAGTGCAATAGGTCTCAGTCTCGGCGAATGGAAGGGAACAGAGGGAATGTATTGATTGGGGGCTCATGTGTCGCCAGTGTCTTATTCACTTATTTATCATCAGCAAACGTTTTTGTGAGAGCTTCTAAAATATGCGATCCTCACCCGACACCATGGGCTTTTAAGTGCCAATGACAAAGAAATCGCCTTTCACAGTAAACATTCGCTAACGACGAAGTATTGCTCCAATACAGTATCCCCTCTTCACCGTAAGCACCTCGCTCTCGTTTGCACATAGGCCTGAGTGACAGACACCGCACGCACGCACACGCATGCACGCACGCACACACACACACACACACACACACTGCTACTGCAGTGCCGTGTTCAAGTAGAAGTACATTACCAGTGTCTGTTGTTGACCGCGTGTCAGTCTCGGGAGGCATTTACCTACATGACTCCATTGAAATATCAAGGTACCCACCCCCCCCATCCCCAACCAGGCCAGCAGCAGCAGTCCACCCTGTCTCTCTCTCTCTCCCTCTCTCTCTCTCCCTCTCTCTCTGTCTTTCTCTCCTGCCGCAGTATGCCGAGGCGGGTCGGAATTAATGGGGGAGAGATGGGAGGGCCGCTGGTGGACCAGAGAGATTAGCTGTGAAATTGACACTGACAAATCTCAGGCATTATAGCTTCATGGGAGGCAAGCGGAGGCAGGGGCTGGAGGGGCCTGAGGTTGGGACGAGGCACGGTGTAGGGTGGGGTGGGGTGGGGTGGCACGTAGTAAGGCTGGTGGGGTGGTGCGAGGAGCCGAGTAGGGAAAATAAAGTCAGCAGGGAGCAGGCGCGGTGATTGTTGTTTTGTTCCGTGTTAACTGTGGTGGACTCCTGTGGCTGCAGTGGCCAGCACGTGCGGTCCCCCAGAAGAGTCTTGCTCAGGTGTGCATGCGGGACCTCTCATTTAACTCATTTGTTTACAGCGGCTGGAAGTAGGCAGTGGAAGGGAACGAGGGAGTGGAATTAATTGTGAGTGGTGCATGCTAAGTAGCAAAGCAAATACTGGCAAAACTGTTTTATTTCTCAGAGGAATCTGATCCTGTTTTTTCTCAGGTCTCCTCTTATTATCCTGAATCAGCATGTTTTTGGCTGTGAAACAGAGTTATTGTGTTTCTTGTCTAACATTTTCCTGTTTTTGTTTACTGGAGCCGTTTCAACATTGGCTTCATTAAGTAATTGTAATTAATCTAATTGGAAAGTGGGAGGGAAAAATGTATTTTTTGAGGAGGAAAAACAAATCAGCAGGCCTAGAGCATGGAGCGCAGCCTCCACAGCATTCTGTGATCCGCTCCAACATTCTTACTTCTGCAAGCTTGTAAATTCAGCTCATGAATACTATATGTTTATGCACGTCTTTAATAATCCATGAAAAGCAAATTGAATCAACAAACATTTTACTCCACACACTAGTTCACACTTATTTGTTGATTGTAAATTGTATACCACGGTCATCCAATTCACTTGCTTTCACCCCCTCCCTCTGTGTGCTTAGATTTGTCCAACAGCATTTGAGAGCCGAGGCGATTCTCTTGATGTTTATGTATGACAATATTTCGTTGGGTGCTGTAGCTTTTTTTGTGGGCAAGCTGTTGTTGTAGCGTTTGCTCTGGTAAAATAAATTCTTGTAATTTCTGAGCATTTTTTTTTTTTTTTTTTGGCCGGCTTGTAATGACAGTGCAATAATATTTATCATGAAGTGTTCAATGACTGGAACCTAGCGCAGTGCTCTCCGAGTAAAATGTAACTCATACAGCATGTAATTAATGCAATTTGATCTCATTCTGACAGACAGCTGATGAATTATGATGAATTGCTGAGAAAGAACTGCAGCGCTCCGACATTGGAGTTTAATCTGTGGCTTATACGAGTAGTTGACAATGCATAAACCGTTTAGGACATGCCCTTGTGTCTATAATAGTCTCTTGTAGAGGGGTTAATGTCCCTCTTTATGGCCCGTTCCACTAGAATGGGAAAGGCAGATAACAGAAAAAAAAGAAAACTCCTCTCATCCACAGAATTCATCATTCTAATGCATACTTACAGCAGTCATTCTACTGTTAGTATAGATATATAACAAGACAAAGATGCCCAGTTGTTTGTGAACAAAGGTTCTTTGTGAATTTCTAAGGGAGCTAAAAGTCCCTCACAGATTTCACAACCTCTTTGCTGAACACAGATGAGTAAGCTGTCTGAAAATGATTGAGCATTTTTGTGTGTCAGAATCCTGGGCTTAACTGAAAGTCTTTCAGTTTGAAAGATGTCTGTGTTTTGCTTTACAATTTTTAAACATGGGGAATGTAACTTATTAGCACATACATGTTTTTAATATGCATATTTGTGTATTGAGTTCTTCAATCATTATTTATGAGTATGAGTGTGTGTTTGTGTGCTTGCACGCTCAATCTGTGCATCTGTTATGTGTGTGTGTGTTGTGTGTGTGTGTGTGTGCATATTTGCTGAGGTGTGTATGTGTTTACCATATGCATGTGTGTATTTCACAGTGTGAGCGCGAAGTGTGAATTCAGGGAGTTGGAGTGTTGGAGAGGAGAGATGAGGAGCGCTGAAGCCATTAAATGGATCACACTTCTTATTTTTGGTCTTTCATCAGTGAGCCGTTCTGCTAAATATTCATGGCCAACTCACGATCTTAAAATAAGGCTCATTATCACTCGCAGTGCTTCCAAACTTCAACACGCCGATTCCTCGCTCCTCACAACACACCAAATATTGGCATCTATTTTTAACGCTCTACCCTTCAGTGCATTCTGCATTCACCATCCTGATATGTCACTGTCAGTGGCCTAATTCATGTTTTTGTTTAATATTTCTTTCTTTGGTTACTTATTTTAAGGAGATTTTCTATTTTCTTCATCATGTCCTTGACAACCAGTTAAGGCATACTGATATTAGTGCGATTTTTTGTTGTTGTTTTTGACTTTGGTTAAGCTTACTCTAAACAGGGAAGCTACACTAGGTTCTTTACTGCATCATTGTGTTCACGTCGCATATGCTGCAACAATTCTCTTCATCGGTAGTCAAATGAACTGGCTACACCCAACAGCACTGCGTACAGACCAGCCTTGTAGACTTATTATGTTGCGAACTTAACACTTAACACACACTAGTAGTTCATGAGTAGGACTCAAGACCAGACTCCCTCAGTGAGGGGACAACTACAGGCCATCTCACAGCAAAGATATAACCTCTTACAGAAGTGTCCACTCTCTCTGTCTCTCTCTCTCTCCCTCTCTCTCTCACTCCCACCAGTCTCGGGAGTCCTGGTTAATGATTGTCCTTTAGTTGTTCATTCTAATTCTTCCGCTGACAAAGAGTGGGGATCCTCACCCAGCAGGACTGACCTTCCCTGCTGTCTTTCACTTCTCACAGATCGTGGGGAGGCAAAGTGTTTTTTTTTTATTTTATAAACCCTTCATTAGCAGACTCACTCTGCTGAATTTGCTCTGATCAGAGATTATAACATTTTGTGTTGCTATTATAATGTGTACTTTAGGGAATGAGTGGAAGGACGTTATAAAAAACTCCATTTCCTTTGAAGTGTGTGCTTCCCCCCTACCCTTCTATTTACAATCTTGATGATCTGGACTGATAGTTGAGTCAAAGAGAAAGTCAGTCAAAGGACCAAAAGCAGTTTGAAGGTAAGAGGACTTGATCGGAACGTGATGGCAGCATTGATACTAATTGCTAATTTAGCCCAGAAGGGGGTAATGTGTCCTATGTCTTATTTTAGGGCACACGATGCTCATGTGTTGGTCCACTGGTTCACACAGACACACACACACACACACACACACACACACAGACACACACACGTTAAATATGTTTTGAAATGTTTTGACTGGCAGTCAGCCTGCTGAGGTCTGGGGCAACACTGTCATTTGCTCCCTCAGAATCGCCCTTGGGAGCCTGTGGTGTTTTCCTCTTTGGGCGTGGCGCCTCATCATTTAGCCATGTTGCTCCGTTCGCTTTTCTCACTGTTTGTCTGGTGTGAGTGTGAGTCAGTCTCTTAAATAAATCAGAATCTCTGTGTGAATGTGTGTGTTTGTGTGTGTGTGTGTGTGTGTGTGTGTGTGGTATGTTCTAAATGGATGTGTAAATGAGACAGTGTTTGTTTGTCGATGTGTTTGTGTGTGTGTGGGTGTGTCTGTATATCGGGTAGGAGTCCCCCCCAAGGAGAATAGGGGAATCGCTGTTAAATGGTTTGGCCTCCTTTTGGACAAATGGCTGTTCAATCACCCACGACAGTAGCTGGCCCCCAGGGGGAATAAAGATATATGTTGTGGCCACTGTACAGGTGTGAAAACGCTGCCATGCAAAAATCCCCTCCAAGGATGAGAGACGGAGAAGGAGAGGGAGTGAGTGTGTGTGTGTGTGTGTGTGTGTGTGTGGTGTGTGCGTGTGTGTGAACAAACTGACCAGCGTGGCCGTGGCAGTTGGTCCAGACTGATAAATATCCCACCCAGTTGCCGCATGTGCAGTCAGCCATGCAGGAGTTTCTTGCCTGCATTTTCCCTTCTCCCTTGGGTAACAATAACACGACCCTGGAGGAGGTTTATGGGGCAGCCAGTATAGAAATGCTCCTATGGTGGCATGAGAACGTGTGCTGCTTACACAAGAATGCATTGGAATTGATGTTTATCTGATATGTCGTATATATTCAGTCATGTTGCCCACCGGTGTTAAACGTGGTTTGTAAAATGTGATTGGATGTTGACAGTAAAGGAGGCCATGTTTATGTGTTGTATAAATTGATCTCTGGATTGGGATCTCATTCCTGTTTGTTCACCCAGAGGTCTCAAGTGATCTGGAGTCAGCCTGCCGTGGCCAGTACAGACCTCCTGTCCTTCCTAACAAGCACTGCCACTGCCCTGGATTCAGACTTGATTGGCTGGGGGTCTGTCCGGCTCTAGGTTGGGTTGCTGCACCACTGGTGCCAGTTTGTGGCTCGTTGCTCACGGGGGCGTTGCATGGGGCCTTCACACGGACAGAGGGAGAGAGAGAGAATGTGAGAGAGAGAGAGAGAGAGCCCGAGTGTGCATGCAAGCGAGTGAACAAGCCTAGACCCCAGCGGCTGCAGCCAGGGAGCCTCTTAATATCTCGCGGAGGGCCGATTGAAACAAAAAGTGGGGCCGTGTCAAGCCCCTAGTCACCATGTAATTGAATTCCTCCGTGTTGCGGTGGGGGATAGGGAGGCACCAAAGCGTAGCCCTGGAAAGAGGGTAAATAGACAAGGTGCCCTGGACACAAAGCCCTGGGTAAGGCAAACACACAGGCACCAGGGGAAACGTTGCTCTGGCTGTGCTATTGTGTTTACCAAGAGATCAGGCTTACCCCACCTCTCCCACTTGAACATATGTAGAGATGCTATCTCATAACACCCAGCAATTTCATACCCCTATTATCTTGATAGGGATTGTATAGGGCCTCTTCAAAACATGGCTCGCATGGGAGAGTGCATGGAGAAGAGCACCCATGGAGCAAGGGCACTGTGGGGTGCTGCCGGGAGTGGGCCATGGCTGTTTGCGGCACCACGCCGCGGAAATAATCTCCAGCGTCCTCTCTTCCACCCACCGGATCCGGGATCCCTGCTGTCTTGAATTTCCACAAGCGTTGCTTAGTGACGATGTGATACAGGCAGCGCCTCCACCACCACCCAGCACTAAACTCCCCCGCCCACACCCCCCTCCCCAAACCCCCGCCTGCTGCCCCCTGCTGTGTGGTTCAGTGTTTATGCCGAGGTGATGGCCGCCGATCGCTGGACCCCTGATAAGGAGTGGCGAAGTAGCCGGCTGTAATTTATCTAAGGTTAGTTTGTGATTCAGATATACTGTTCCACGGGCAGCCAGGCGTTAAATTGCTTTCCTCTGGGAGCGGGGCGTGTTCATGGGGGTCGACAAAGCAAAGCCATTTCTCTTGCACTTGCTCTCCGTCTTTTACCCTTTCTTTCATTCATTCATTTTTGTTAAATCACTCTCTCTCTCTCTCTGACTCTCTAACTTGCTCATTCTTCCTCTTTTCCCAACATGCTGGATCTTGGCTCTTGGAGTGTTTCTATGGTGATACTTTGTGACAGTCCTTGCACTGCAATTAGCCAGGGCAATTAGAGTTGGACTCGGGGAGGTTGGTAGAGCGTAGGGTGTAAGGTCATGAGGAGGGTTCCTCTAAATGAACACCATTAGATGATCCCTCATCTTGGGGGCCATATGCCATGCCCAAACACATTTGCATCTCTGTATCATGCTCATTACCTAAAATCAGCCAAGGTCTGCTTTGTGTCATGCCTTATGCCCTAGAACAGAAATAGCTCCTGTATTCCAGTAAGTATTTTGTTTATTGTTTTCTTTTTTTATGAACATCAATTTTTTTCTAAGTTTATGGCAAGCCTTATGCACTGGAACAGAAATTGTTCCTATGTTCCTGTAATTATTTCAGTTTATTGTTTTCTGACTATCAGCATTTGTTCTAATCTCTGCTAAATTTATGGCAAGCTGATGGAGTGCCTATGTCATGGTCACTTCAAGCTGAGAACCATCAACCAAAGTATCCATAAGCATAATCAAATCAAACTAATTGCTGAATACCACTTATATGTTACAGATTACCACTTCAAATTAGAATGGTCTAGCCACCTAATAGACCTGGTACATAGATGATGTGAAAGCATTCTCTGTCAAGCTTCTAAGAGTTTCAAATTCAATTATGTGGCCCTGCAATCAGTTCTGCAAATTGCTTGAATTTCTCCAAGTGGTGCACTTGTACATCAGCACCTGTTTGAAGATCTCCTCCAGTACTTAAGCCGGCACATTCAATCACAGTTCAGGTCCGTTTTGATATTCCAGGTAGATTGGGTAATTTAGTCTCAGTGAAGACCCAGATGCTGCAGTCTGGGTGTGGAATCCAGCAGTGGATATGCGATGGATACACATATGAAAAAAGAGATTTCCTAAAAGCTGAAGAAAAACGTGGTCAGCAAATAGTGACTGAAAAGTGCGAGCCGAGGGAGAAGGCGAGAGTGTGAAGAAATTCAGCCGGCGAAATACCATGTGTAGCGGCTTGTCAAACTTGTCTAGTGCCCCTGGAAGCTGACTTTAGTGCGTGCCACTGGGGCTTTGGGTTAAGCCGTCCGCACCCCCCCGCCCCGCGTTCCTCACACCACCCTACCACCTCCTCCTTCTCCATGTATCCACCGCCTCCTCCTCCTCCCACACAGCTCACCTCCCCCCAGCTCTCCCGCCCGCGCCTGCCCTGCTCTCTCAGCTCTGAGTGGCTGCATTGTGCCTGTACAGCGGGGGCTGTGTCTGGCCCTCCACAGAGCACAGAGCTCAGAGCACTCTACTGCTCTCCACCAGCCTCCCCACCACCACCACCACCACCGCTGCTGCTGCACAGCAGCCCAGCATCCTGCTCAGGCAGGAAAACATTTGGAGCCCAGTTCCCTGCGGAACTCAGATACAGTCGGCTCGTTTGCACACACACACACACACACTTACTCATTCACTCACTCACTCACACAAATACAACACCCACACACCTACATGTGCGCGCGCACGCACACACACACACACACACACACACACACACATTCAAATAGACACCCACACACGCACAAACACACAGACAGAAGCAGAGCCATGTTAAAGTCTAATGTCTGAAGTGCTTGTTCTGACTGATGCCTGCCTGTATTTGACCACTCTGTGGTTTTTTTGCGTGTCTCTTGGCACTTTTGTGTTCTGTTGTTGTGGACACGGTGTAGGACAGAAAACTGACAAATTTGTGGATGCTGTCATTCTTTATTGCCTGCAGCTGTGGGGTTAGATGCACACTCTTTATCGCCCAAGCTCACAACAACAGGCTTGATTCTCTGTTGGAAAAGCCAACATAAATTGTCTTCTCAATTTACAAGGGTTTAATAGAGGCCTAGGCACATCACACTCAGTGCCATCAATACGTATGAGGCTAATGGGAAATGTAATTGTCTGGGAGAGGACGTAAATTGAGGATATTAGTGTGTGTTATATGTCAACTTGTAAAAGTAGAGGCCCGTAGTTCAGAGTGACCTTCCGCAGGTCCCTGGAGTGGGGTCGGGTTTTAAGCTGGACGCGCTGTCAAGCTTTTCACCGGGATCAAGACGTTTTTGTTTTCACAGATAAAAGCCCAATCTTAGCCTAGGGAACTGAGGGCTCATATCTCGTCTGTGCTGAGAGTCAGAGGACGACACGGCACAGAAAGCAAACCCCCACTGCACATATATTCTCGCTGTGATCTTTGCAGCCATTTTGCAGAGTCCCAGGCATAGAGTGGGAATGAAGTCATTGAAGGAAGATGAGTGTCTTATTTGGCTGTGTGAGATGTGTGCAGTTAAGTGTATAAATGCACATTCAGAGCTGCAAGAGGCTTTTGTTGGAAGTAGCTGTCTTCCAGTGACTTTCACTAGGACAGGCTGGCAAGAAAATCTTAATAGTATGTTTGAATAACATCCAATGCCAACTGCCAGTTGAATCAGATCTCTGAGTGACATTATGTCCTTCCTCAGTAAATGCAGGTCACAGTGTGTGTGGCAAACTCTTATTGTGGATCACTTCATGAGAGTGAGTTGTGCAAACAAGGGAGAAGCCTTGGGCATAGAGAGGCCGACCGACCAGCCAGGTTTAGAGTTTGTTGGGAAGACACCAGACGTTCTTATTTATTTCCCCCATTTTAATGAGGGCCTTCTTGAGGAGCAGATGGAGCATTAGTCGTTACACGCTCTTGCTGACAGTGGGAGCAGCAGCAGCAGCGGCGGTTTCGGTACACTATGTCTTATCCTCCACAGGGCAGCCAACTTCACCTCTCTGACTGTTAGGTTAGGAAGGCTGAGCCGTTTCAGGTGTATCACAGTAGTTTCCTTGTTACCTGGTCTGAGCTGATATTTAGCAGATCGTGGCACACGGTGTGTGTGTGTGTGTGTGTATATATGTGTGTGTTTGTGTGTGCGTGTTTGTGTGTGTGTGTGTGTGCATAGACAGGTTTTTCACCGCCTTGTGAAACGGTTGAATATTGATGCATTGAAAAGATTGTGTGGTTTGCTCTGACCCTTTTGTTCGCGGAGCCAGCATTAAAGTTGCTGAGTGAGTGTTTCACATTGAGCTCTTCTTTATTCCAGCACTCAGCATAAGTGGATCCAATGCGCCCTCGTTCCTCGCTCGTCTCCCACCCTCCCTACCATGCCACTCGCCTTGACTCGCTCTGGTCCGTCTGCCTGCCCGCCTGCCTGCCTGTTGTCTAATTATTTCTCTTGGACTTTTGCTCCCCCCTCTCTCCTACTGTGCAACGGCCAGTGTCTTTTTCACACATACACACACACACACACACGTGTGTGTGCCATTCTCACACACATTTTCTGCCTCACTATTGAGGCACAGCAATAACAAATCTAGATCACGTCTCGTAGATAACCTCCCCCATACCAGGCCATAGCCATGTGAGTCCATCATTTTGGTTATAAAGTCCTGTTAGGGCCAGAAAACAGATTTGAAAAAGGTCCTGAGGGGCTTTAATCATGCCTTATTGCCTCCTGAGGGCCATGATTCATTTCTCAACAGTGCCTCATTAAGGGACAAAAATACATCTCTCAGACAGAAAGCTGAAACCTTTTGAATCCACTGGAAGGATTTGATAATGTCGGGAGCGATCGTGCCATTGGCTGGCTATGTTTATTTAAGTGGGCCTCCTCCACAGTGCTGAGGAAATGAAATGAGGGTCTCTCTTTCTCTCTCTCTCTCTGTCTCTGTCCTGCTGATATGTGCTCAGGAGTCTGTGCTCGCGCGGTAATGACGATAATTAGCGGGATGAGCGTTGCCGCTGTTTTGCGGGGAGCTGCTCCTGTGCCAGGCTCCCACTCGCAGAGGGCCGCCAGCTGCATCGGCGAGTGCCCACGACTGAATCCGTCCTGGCTATGGCGTTACGACCCTCTCGGTCGTGCGCTTATGTGCTCCTCGCTTCAGCCAAGCCACCTAACGACTCACCTCTCCAAGCCCCCAGTCATGCACACCTTCATAGCAGCCATTTTATGCCAGTCAGAGAAGCCCACTTGTCGCTAACTGTGCTGTTGCTTGAAAAGAGACGTGTGTGTTGTATATTCCTGAGGGATACAAGTCAGAGGCGAGGACTAAAGGTGAAGGAAAAGCTCTGATGAGGCAGATTGGATGCACTTTCAATCACTAGTTGTAAGAGTGCTCAGGTGGCATCATAGTGTCTAGGCCTCCTAGTGTCTCTTTCACTGGCTCACTATGCCTTTCTTTTGACTCCCTCAGCAAAGACTTTACCTGGTAACTGCACCAACAGCATTCGTGTGTGTGAGTGTGTGTGTGTGTGTGTGTGTGTGTATAAGTGTGTTTGTCTGTGAGTGGTTAGTGAGAGGGGGAGAATGTGTGTGTGTGTGTGTGAGTGGTGAGTGGGAGTGGGAGAATGTGTGTGTATGAGTGTGCTTACACTCCGCTCGGCTCTGCCCCCCGAGCAGGTGTGTGGCCCGCTGAGACGAAGAGCCAAATGAACAAACAGAGGCCTGTACAGCTGTGTGTGCTCGCCGCTCCTGCCTTGCTGCGTGGGGCTCCCAAATCTAATCAAGTCTCATGTCTGACAGATCCCCTGCTCCTCTATTCCCACTGTCATCTGAGGCTTGGCTACGGTGGGGATTGAATTAAAATGAACAGGTTCACTTTGCTCTGAAATGAGCACACATTCTGTGCTAGTGCATGCAAGTTTATTTGGAACCAAAGCCAGATTGGCTTTACACAAAGTGGAAAAAGATGAATATTTAAAATATGGCATTCTTATGACTGTTGCTTAGATAAGTGCAGCTCTGATGAAAAATTCTAGTTCAGAGGCACTTTGTCATTTCTATTTGGCCCATAGTAAAAAAGATTTAAATATTCATTGCTTTGATTTGAAATATTCATTGTTTCCGCTTTTCTCACATTGTAAAATGTTGCAAATATCTTAAACCAATCTCATTTAAGATGACTCAGTTAAGATGATGTAATACATTCCCGACAAATCACTTATATGGACTTTGTTTGTCCTGTCAATCTAATTGACTTAGTAAATATTGTCTTTCTCTCAGATGAGCATTGGGTTGATCCTGCTAACTGCTTTTGGCCACTGGTCTCTAACTTCAATCTCTGTGCTCTGAGCAGATGTCAGCCTGCATTTCTTTCAGCTTGGCAGAAAGCAAAAGCTGGAGCCACCTGAGTGGGCTGAAGTCTTTGGGGCGCGGGTGGATAGATTAAAGCTGATGGCGGCGGTGCTTATCTGCACGGCGTCAGGTCCCGTATTGATTTTTTAAGAGGAAATGCATTTTTTATGGGCCGCAGCGAGCCACTCCCGAGGCCATAACAAAAACATGAAAATAAAATGCATGAGATTGTGTGGAGGGTTTGTGCCGCCAACGACTGGTAGGTGGTCTTGACTCCAGGAGGAGCAGGGGGAGCCCTGGTCTGACGCTTCTCCCTCTCTCTCCCTATCTCTGTCTCCCTCATTCTCCCTCACTCCTCTACTCTCTCTTCATCTCTCTCTCTGTCAATTCTTTTCACGCTGACGTGGAGGGCCTGTCCGGTCCTTCGTCTGGCCAACAGGAAGCCATATGGCACAGAGACAGAAGTTGCTCCCCTCAGAGAGACACCAGAGAGCAGCACACTTTCAGTATGGTCCTACCTGCCCAGTCCACACACTGAACTCATTTTCCTTTTACTTACTTCAGTCAAGTGCTGACACGAAGTGCACTGAGAAACATATCAAACCTTATTAAATTATTTTATTATTATATTCAATTTTTAAGCGGACGCCTTTTGCGCATTTACCCTTATTTTGCTTTCTTCTGCTACACTTGCACTGGTTAGCCCTAGCGAGGTCCTTGGTGCGTTTTTCCAAGAGAAGGATTACAGCTTGTCTCCGACCCAAAGAGAGAGAGAGAAGATGAGAGAGGGTGTGAGAGAGGAGAGAAACAGAGAGAGGAAAGAGAGAGAGTGAGCGGGTGAGGCGGAGGGGAGCGGGGTGGATGGGGGTACATCGCCCTGGAGGTGCGGAGAGATAGAGGTGCTAAGATCTAGGCTCTTTTCATTTCTGCCTGGCTGCTGACAGTGTTGGTAAGGGATGCAGAGGTGAGGTGGGGAGCTGTGGATTAAAGATCATATCAATGCCGCAGTCAGGGCCAGAAGAGCGAGAGAGAGCAGGAGAGGGAGAGGGGGAGAGAGAGGGAGAAAAGGAGAAAGAGAGAGGGGGAAGGAGAGAGAAGAAATGATGGGGCTGATAGCAGTTGAAGCCTTTGCTGGAGGTGATAGAGAAAGCTTATAGTGGGCCCCAGCGACAGGAGGAAAGGGGAACGCTGATCAAGATGGCTGCTGCTGCATGTGTGGGCCTAGTGATTTGGCTGCCATCGTCTTAGACGGCTTGGCAGGGAGCTGTGTGTGACGTGGCAACAGCATCCATCCGGCCCTGACTGGAGAGATGATGAGCAGAGAGTGTGGTCTCCCAGACAGCTGGGCTTTGATCCACTTCTCCTCACTAATGTGCCCAGTAAAACTGTTGATGGAGTTAACACCTCCTCTCCACTATGTTCCACTAAATGTTTATTCTTACAAACAAGTAACTAGTCTGGTGTGCGTAGGCAGATGAAAAATTCTGCTCCAAATCATAACACTGATAGATAGCCCCTCCATCATCCTCATTTCACATGATGGTGATGGTGATGGTGCTTCATTTGGAAGTTTAAAGCAAGAACCAGTATGTACCCCTGTGTCTAGGAAGAATTGCAGTGATATGATGCGCTGTACTTCAGTTTCTATTTAACTGGCAAAGTGACCTTCGGGGTTTAAAAGTGCAGATGAAATGCCCGTCAGCCCCTGGCTTTGGAAGGGGAGCAATCTGATCCTGCCATGTGGGTCCGGCGGACGGGAGGGAGGACCGGGGGGCAGGGGGGCACGGGGAGAAGCCAGGATGTCGTCCCATGGGGGCTCCACAGAGCTTAACCGCTGGATCGCAACCTTTTAATCCTGCTCCTGCAGCCCCTCCGATGACTTGACACGTGGGTCATCTCCATGGATACATGCCCAGCATCCTGGCAGGGTTTGTTGCAATGATCTGAAAGCGCGGTTGCCAAAAGAGAAGGGGGCTGTCAAACTGTATATTCAATCTCCCGCAGTCTACAGAGGCTATACTGGACAGCTTTCTGCCTCTTGCTCTTCATTTAATTTTTTCCTTTCTTCCTACTTTTCTACAGCAAAGTAGCTGTGCGAATAAAGACAGAAAGACCCGACTGAGCATCAGTGAAAAGGTGATAGATGATTTAAATTACGCTCATGCCCAGAAGAGGCCATTCTGTCATTACACCAATCTTTTTACTCCCTCCCAAATAATAGCATCGCCCTGCCATTACTGTGGCGTTTTGATTAGCAATTTTAGCACCCAGCAATTTCCTGGCATGTTCTGCGGAAGCCTGCTAAGCACAGCCCCGATTCTCTTCAGACAGTCCAATTCAGGAGTCGCTTAGCGATGTTAAGAATAAGTGTGCACATTAATCCCAAAGTCACTGCAATCTTGTAATCCACTCAGTATGTTAATTGCCTGCTATTTTCTTAGGAAGGAGGCCTTACAGGCAGGGTCATTAACAGGCTCAGAGCAATTGACCAAGGATAGCCAGTCTGTCCCAAGGCCCTATCAACACTTCTCACTGCTTTAAATTCAGATCTGTTCCAGCTAGCACAGTCACACACACTTTTACACACACACATACACAGACAGACTTTTTTTTATTCAGGAAGACCTGCTACTTATTGTAGTGCCATTAATTGTTGTTTTGGTGACTTTGTTCAACAGAGTGAATGTGACCATGAGCAAGTATATAAAGAATTCCTAAAATAATTGCTGTCTGTATGTAATATTTATGCCTAATGTCATTAAAGAATCACTGGCTTGTTTATAGGAGAGGATTTTGATGTCAACTGTGAGACCTCCTGCAGAGCAGTCTCAGACAGCGCTGGACATAAATAATGAACCAGCTGACTCAGAGTCTCTCTGCCAATCACTTACTCTCATGCAGTGCCACACACACACATACAGACACACACACACACGACAAAAGCTTATGCATGCATTCTCCCCCATACAGGCACGTTCACACATACTAATGTCTCTGACATCCTTCCACCCCCATCCATAGTCATATATGCACATGTACACACATCCATGCACGCCAACGCACTGATACTTTGCCCCTTCAAACACACACACATATACACACACACACACACACAACACATATATAAACACACACACAAACAACACAAACACACACACACAAACACAGACAGAGGCATCAGTACTTGCATATTTCCTGGGCCTGCTTAAGCCTCCAGGGTAGAGTGGGGAGCTCACAGCCGTACTCGCTGGTCCCTTGAGTGCCCTTAAGCCCCGGCAACATGATGGATGCTTCAAAGCAGGTTTCTCACTGCACCAATAAAACAGCGTTGTCAAAACAGGCGCCCTTGCAACGTATGCTGATGAAGATAGTCACATGCAATTAGAGGATCTGTGCCACGTCGTTATTGTGGTGCCAGGCGGCGCCAGCACAAATGGGCACTGACTGATGATGGCAGAGAAGGAGGACGTGAGCGGCACGCTGTAAACACGCCTTCTAATGACCAGCGCGGCGTTGGCGAGGCAGCTAATGACGGGAGTTATTAGGCATTAATAGAGCTTTAAGGAGCGCGTGCGAGAGAGAGAGCGAGAGAGAAAGAGACAGAGAGAAAAGAAGGAAGCCCACAGAGGAGAGGTGGCGACTGGCTGATGTCTGCCATATATCTCTCCCCTCTCCTGCCAGGAGGTGGGTGGGCATTTCAGATGCAGGTGTTTCGCATCAGTGCAGCTTTTAATGCCTGTTTCCAACAGCAATCCAAGCATTGCTGTAATTGTTAGTAGGGAATGTTGAGACACTCTGTGAGTGCCATCTGTACTCAGAACCCACCCCCCACACACACTAATATCCTGTTGCCATACTTTCATTTCCCCCTCTCTATCCATCTCTCCCTCTCCCCTTTTCTCTCTCTCCATTTCCCCTCACTCCATCTCTCTCACTGATGGACCATCTGAGCATTTGAGGGTGCAATAAGAGTGATAATAGACCCCACTCAGCTAGAGACAGGCTCAGTGGTTCACCTGTCCATGGACGGCTGGGTTGGAGGTGGAGGTGGTGGTGGTGGTGGTGGCGGTGTTTGGGGGGTGGGGCATCAGCGTATCAGCCAGCACTCAATGTGCCCAGCAGCCTGCTCTCTCTGCCACCGACAGGCTTGCTTTGAAGTTGTGCGTCGGCTTTGAGAGTGGACCCTCGGGCCTGCACTCGCGCTAGCAGAGGTGCGGCGAGGTCGCCATGCAGAGCCCGAGCGAAAAGCTCCGACACCCGCAAAGAGGGCAAACTGGAAGAAAGGCACTCTCTCTATTTTTTTTTTCCTGTGGACAGATTCAAAGGCATGGTGTGGGGATAGTGCACAGAGAATGAGTGAGGGAAAGAGAGAGAGAAGGAGGGAGATGAAAGCAAAATCTCGCTTCTACAGTAAGGCTCCTTCGCCTCTTGACTTATTGGCTGGTACAATACCAGCACACAGCAGGTGGAGGATCAGAAACCTTGAGTCCTGCCCAGTGTCGGGGAATCACAAAGCATAGCACAGCAACATAGCAGTACATCACATACAACAGTAGCACCACATGCAGGGAGGGCATAGCTTAGCTTAGCTTAGCGTATCTAAACACCAGCTAGCAAAGCAAATGACAACACAATGCAGTCCATCACACCACAACACATTCTCACCTTGGTCCAGCACACAGAAATTACATATCGAACAGAGTTTTATCAACTGCGGGAGAGCAATACCCTGTTGAGGCCCTGGGCTCTCAGTCATGCAGCATCTGTGTAGAAGGTGTGTGTGTGTGTTGTATGGATTAGGTGTACACCACCCCACCACCGGCGCACCACACTCTTGGGCAGCCGTTATTTTCTTTTATTTACATTTATTTATTTATTTATTTGGTCTCCATGAGAAATGGCAGGACAGCGGCTGAATAAAATCGGCCTCTGAAAATGAGGTCATCCACTCTCATCTTTTGATCAGGCTGTTCCTCCTCTCAGGCTTGGGCTGTATAAAGAAGGATTTATCATAGCGACCAGCTTTGAGGTAACAAAATCACAAACAAACTAAAGGGGGATCGATAGAGACTGTCTCGGGGAATGATGAACTGGCACTTCTCTGGAAAATCAATCGTTAGCCCCCCTCCGGACTGCCACAGTGCCTCTGTCATGTCCATGACTCCAACCTTGCACCAGCGCTTTTCCCATCTCCTCTTTTCTCACCCTTCTGTGGTTTCATTGTAAATTAACAACCATCTCTCTCTCTCTCTCTCTGTCTTTCTCTGTCTTTCTTTGTTAGCCTTGGAGATGGAAACGCCTTTGATCTGTGAAAGAACATCTCCCAGATAATGGCCCATAAGATAAGCAGTATAAGTAAGTGCCGCTGTATATATTTACAATTCTATAGATTTTCTTCTCTCTTTGTGCTTTTATTTGCTCTGCTTTGTTGCACTGACCAGTAGAGGCTGTGCTTGAGAAGAGCTCAGCATATTGAAAGCATTGCATACAAGAAGGGCAGGACCTTTATGATTCAGAGAACCTTGTAAGTGCCTGAGGGTGAGGTCATTATTTATGCATTTATCTATCTATCTATCTATCTATCTATCTATCTATCTATCTATCTATCTATTTATTTATTTAACAGTTTTATTTCAATGTTTGAGCTTCATGGACCTTTGTCACAGAAGAAAGCTGTGCTTCCCTTGCTACTTCCTGGAAACTGGCTGCTATGACATGGGTCCATTGAATAGGCAACAAACAGTTGCCATAGCAGCTGTTAGCAATAACATGGCAACAAACAGTTGCCATGTTATTGCGTTGACAAAGGTACAGACTTGTGCAGTATTTTTGAAAGAAGCAACATAATTGACCATAGCCAAATGAATGTGTTATGATAAATGTTTGTTTTGATAAATTTTGATTTATTTTCATTGAATAGTCCAAGCACAGAATCATGCCATGTTATAGAGCTTTTGTGGTATTGGATCTTTCATGTGCATTTTCATATGGAAAAGACAATACAGTATTGAATCACTGCTAATCCACATAGGTGACTGTCAGACATCCTTGACTTGAGAAAAAAAAATACAGCCTTCAGAAAGCATCACCTTCAAAAGGCTTCAAAGACGGCAGGCCCATCTCGGCATGGCTCTGTCATGCCTCTCCTGTGAGATCTGAGATGGCTGGTGTGTGTGGGGGTGTGTGTGGGTGGGGGGTGTGGGGGTGCTCCAATGACTCAAGGTACTTCCTCTCCCTCTCTCTCTCTCTCTCTCTCTCTCTTTCTCTCTCTCTGTCTCTCGTCAGCACTCTGTCACAGAGTCTGTGTGAAGACGAGCCACTGAGAGATGAAGCCGCAGACAGGTATCCATCAGGGTGCGTTTCTCGTCTGACATTGCCAAGAGGCTGGACATGGGCTGCTGAAATATTCATACGGCAGGGAGGAAGAGAAGGGAGGCAGAGGGGGAGCGTTAAAGAGGAGCCCGGAGTTGTGTCTCGCTCATCTAAGATGATGTTTGGGAGCTCCCTGAGCAATATCGCCTGGGCTGAGTTAATTGCTGGCATATCATTTAGCTTACGGCGAACTGTTTTGTTTTCCGTGGTTGGTTTTAACTCTTTTATTTTACGCAGATGGTGTTTGGAGGCTATGAAGTTATATTTCAGTCCCAGCCGGTGTGAAAATATGCATCAGGTATCATTATTCATGAGGTGCAAATGCTGTCAGATATTACTGGCATATTTCGCAGTTTCTGTGTTTCTTCAGCATATTGAATTTCAGGATTATTTATAATCTTACTTTTGCCTTGATTTTTTTAGGCTATGTTTCAAAGTTCAGCATCTCTAAGTATCTCTTATATGTGAGAAAAACTGAAAAACTGAGAAATCATTACATGT